>JBBPBX010003562.1:0-18136 GCA_038048925.1 Garcialebias charrua
TATATATATATATATATACATATATATATATATATATATATATCCTCCTGAGACCTGGCGCATATATTTTGTCCATTATAGTGGACATATTGTTCACCTTCATCTTCTGTTCCTTTTTTGAGTTACGCTATCAAGCCCTCCTGTACTCTTTAGAGGACATCCTGGGCTTTCCAGGGATATCTCATGTGAAAGGTTTGCATGCTGGAAAGTCCCTTTTTTTCCTAATACAAAATGGCCATTAGCTATACAAGCAACAACATTTTATGGAAAGAGGAGAGGTAAATCAAGTACAGTATTTAACATCTTTTGCTATTTTTGTCATGATATTTATAGATATTGCTAATTAACATATTAGTAACAATATTTTGACTGATGAAAACAATTTAATAATTCCTCTTTTGAAATACCAGCCCTTTTATAAATGTCAGTTGTAGTGGACACCAGGATCTTTTCAGTGTATTTAATGACTCCGTATTGATGTAGGAGAAAGAAGTGAAGCAGAAAGGATTCTATGCAAGATAGTAGAGGAAGATTCTGATTTGGAACTGTCAGATGAAGAAAAGGATGAGGATGAGAATCAGCCTGTGATAGGGGAAGAGAATGAAGAAGGAGAAAAAGAAGATTCAGGAGAATCTGATGAAGGGACAGACTCAGAACCCGAGAGAGTGCAGGAAAGTTGCCGTACTATGTGGGCCAGGACTAACTTGTACGTTTTCCCAATTTATTTGGGTACGCAGGTTCGGATGGTGCGCAAAGTTCCTGGCTCCAGGTGGGGAGGGGGCTACGGCTGTGGTTTTACCCAGGGACGGATCACCGAAGGCGGGCGGGGTTGGCATCGACGGTCCCTCCGTGTTCCGGAGGGGCGTCGGGAGGAGCACGTGCCCAGGAGAGGAGTTCCGGAGCTGGGCGTTTCGTCCAGGATCTCCGGTGCGCGCGGATCATCCTTACCCAGGCCTCAGTGTTCCCTCCTTGGGTGTAGGACCACCAACTCGCCCCGGTGCACGTGGATCAGCGGTAGCCAGGCCTAAGTGCCCCCTCCCAGGGTGTAGAACCACCGACTCGCCCCGGTACACGTGGATCAGCCGTAGCCAGGCCTAAGTGCCCCCTCCCTGGGTGTAGAACCACCAACTCACCCCGGTACGCACGGTTCCTCTTTACCCAGGCCTAAGTGCCCCCTCCCTGGGTGTAGGACCACCGACTTACCCCGGTACACGTGGATCAGCCGTAGCCAAGCCTCAGTGCCCCCTCCCTGGGTGTAGGACCACCGACTCGCCCCGGTACACGTGGATCAGCTGTAGCCAAGCCTAAGTGCCCCCTCCCTGGGTGTAGGACCACCGACTCACCCCGGTACACGTGGATCAGCCGTAGCCAGGCCTAAGTGCCCCCTCCCTGGGTGTAGAACAACCGACTCACCCCGGTGCACATGGATCAGCCGTAGCCAGGCCTAAGTGCCCCCTCCCTGGGTGTAGAACAACCGACTCACCCCGGTGCACATGGTTCCTCTTTACCTAGGCCTCAGTGCCCCTTCCCTGGGTGTAGGACCACCGTCTTGCCCCGGTACACGTGGATCAGCCGTAGCCAGGCCTCAGTGCCCCCTCCCTGGGTGTAGAATCACAGACTCGCCCCGGTGCAGGTGGATAATCTTTACCCAGGCCTCAGTGCCCCCTCCCTAGGTGTAGGACCACAGACTCGCCCGGTGCGCACAGTTCCTCTTTACTCAGGCCTCAGTGCCCCCTCCCTGGGTGAAGGCTCAGGGAACCCCCGGGGTGTGCGCGGTTCCTCTTTACCCAGGCCTTAAGGCCGGCGCAGAGCTCCGCGCTGGACCGAGCCCCGCGCCACGCGCGCGCTGCGCGTGGGGGGTTCACAGCAGAGCACAGCGTGTGGCTCCAACAGAGCTCTGCTTTCTTCTCACGTCTCTGTGAGCAGCTGCACGCGGAGGGGGACTGAACTGAGGTCGCTGATTGGTCAGACACCGCGCTTCGCGTAGGCGCTCGTAAAATTGGAGCTTGGCGCGCTCGCGTGAACGTTCAAAGGGCTTGTGCAGCGGCGACCTCACGGCGCTCACACAGCGGGGCGCCGCGCTCGCTCAAGCGCGGAGCTCTGCGCCGGCCCTTAGTGCCTCCTCTCTGGGTGAAGGCTCAGGGAACCCCCGGGGTGCACAAAGTTCCTCTTTACACATGCCTCAGTGCCCCCTCCCTGGGTATAGGACCACCGACTCCCCCCGGTGTGCGCAGTTCCTCTTTACCCAGGCCTCAGTGCCCCCTCCCTGGGTGCAGGACCACCGACTCCCCCCCGGTGCACGTGGATCATCCTTACCCAGGTTGTGTGCTCCCTCGTGGAGCAAATACAGTAATCCACGTGCACCAAGTAATTTTACACATAAACCATCCTATTGTCCACTACAATGGACATGCTGTGAAATTTAAATTAATAAAAATGTTTAAAAAAAATAAAATTGTAAGGTGTTCTTTTGGGCCTAAATAGATAGGAAATCACATATAAAAAGAAAATGGAAGACATTTTTTTCTTCGGTTCTCAGGAATATACATACATACATACATACATACATACATACATACATACATACATACATACATACATACATACATACATACATACATACAGTACATACATACATACATACATACATACATACATACATACATACATACATACATACATACATACATACATACATACATACATACATACATACATACATACATACATACATACATACATACATACATACATACATACATACATACATACATACATACATACATACATACATACATACATACATACATACATACATACATACATACATACACTTACATACATACATACATACATACACTTACATACATACATACATACATACATACACTTACATACATACATACAGTAAACACCGGTGTATAATACGCTTTGGCCAATATTTGGAAATAAATCAGAAAAATCGGTAGATAATACGCTTCGGTGTATAATACGCGTTCCCGTGACAGTCTTTTTTATGGCCACTAGATGGTGCCAGGATACGCCTCCAGGTACAGTCTGCAGGTAAACAGACTACAGGGCGCATTAGCGCCCATAGCGGCCGAAACTGGTACTGCACCATTTTTAGGCCAAAATGAAAAACAGCGAATCAGAGCCAAAGATTAGTCTAAAAATATAGGAAAAAATCTGTAGATAATACGCTTCGGTGTATAATACGCAGGACATTCAAATGAGCAATAAAAGTGCGTATTATACACCGGTGTTTACGGTACATAAAATAAACTGTCTTGTATAATGTATAATAAAGTTTTACAAAAGGCAGAAGTAATTATGCAACTCAAACAATTTTATACAATATTTTTAACGCACAGTTCAAGCCTCCCCCAAAACCAACTACCGTAACCAACACATAATGTCTAATAATAGTCAAAGCTAATGTCAGTCATCCCATCTGATGCAATGCCTGTTCTCTGAAAATATTTAGAGAAAATGATTTGTTTAGGTTACATCTGAAGTAGGTATAAAAATAAGATATTAATAAGCTGGCTTTAGATTTCATCTCAGCCTTTCCTCCTCTGCAGTGTCATGAAAAGAGACTAAAACTTCCTCAGGTCAAATGCAATGAAAAAACCTCACTAACACAATTTGTAACTGAACAATACCAGCCCGTGATCCACTACACTGTGACCTATTCAATTATTGTGATTGCTGGAGTTTAATCAAATTACTCAACAAAGTTAAGGCAGGTCCTCTGGACGATTTATTTTTGTTTTGTTTCAACAACAAAAAATAACCGTCCAGAGGACCTGACTTAACTTTGTTGGATTTTTTTTTAACCTGGATTATTGAGCATGGACTTTGATGTTTAATTCAATTACATTGTTTGTTTCCTGGATATTTTTCAGACTGCTGAGGATTGAGGTTGGAAACTGAAACACGTTTCCAAACAGGCCCTAATAAGAAAATACCTGGTACTGAGTACCCATAAAGGGGGGAAAAAAGTTTCATTCTTCTTTTCAATTCCTGAGGGCATTTACAGACAGGTGCTGGAAGCTAAATTTAAAGATTTGTATACCTCTGTGGATAGGTGGTCATTTTACAAACTAAGCTTGATTCTTTCAGAACTTGTGCAAGTGATTTTTATCAAACATGCCTGCATGAATATACTACTCATCAGTTTAGCAAACATTATTTACACAATAACTTGAACTCGCACACACACAATAAAATACCAAATTGATTGCATTACTTCTGGTAGACATTAAAAAAAAGGTAAAAAAAGTCAAATCATAGAAAATATAAGTAGGAAATATAAGTACAAAATTATCTTTAGAAGTGTAATGTAACGTTGACATATTTATTTCTCATTAGGGGAGGAAGGGTCGTGGCTCCATCTTTGTTTGGGCGTCAGGTAACGGCGGGCGCAGCAGAGACCACTGCTCCTGTGACGGCTACACCAACTCCATCTACACCATCTCCATCTCCAGCACAGCTGAGAGCGGACGCAAACCGTGGTACCTGGAGGAATGTTCGTCCACACTGACCACCACTTACAGCAGCGGGGAGAACTATGACAGAAAGATTGTAAGTCTTAAAGATTTCTGTGAGTGTGTGTGTGTGCGTGCACGTGTGGGTGTGTACAAGATATAGGGTCAGCAGTATGACTGATTGAAGTCATGACCACATCTCTCACACACATACTATACATTCATGTCATAGTTTATCTACATTTTGTACTCGTCATAGTACATCTTCATTTATTAAAATTTTGGTTTACTGTGTCAGTAGATGTATCCTGTGAACTATTATTGACATCACTTTCACTTCTTACAAAACTGTTACACATTTTGTGTGTGTGTGTTTCCCCAGATAATCCCTTAAACTTTTCGGTCCAGAGGAAGTCCTTTGATGAGGGTTCAGACTGGAAGTTAGCCAAGCTTTTCTTGGCTGGCTGACTGTCAGGCTGACTTGATGGCTGATTAGAGTTCATACAGTCAAAGCAAATATACAGCTCTTTAATAACTTGTTTTATCGCTTTTTAGTGCCTAATACACTGTGCCCTTTTAGTATTTAGTTTTGTTTTTTTAACGTAGACTGGAGCTTTGGAGAAAATGATGTGTGTATGTTTGTGTGACTGTGTTTGGTTCTCCTACACAGCAGCGTATCAAAGCTGGAATGTGTGTTTTAGAAGTTTCAGGTGTGTTTAAATCTGCCTGATCCTCACGACTCCGGTCTCTGTTTGTCTGTCATTTTCTCTCTTCAGTCCTGCTGTTAGTTACTGGCTCCCCACTCATTCTTTCATACTTTCATTGCATCCCTCTGTCCCTGTAGTTTGACCCTGTCCTGCTCCTCCTCCCACAGATCACAACAGATTTGAGACACCGGTGTACAGACAGTCACACAGGGACGTCAGCCTCTGCTCCCATGGCAGCTGCCATCATCGCTTTGGCCCTGGAGGCAAAGTAAGATCCACTTAACCTCACCCTGTCATCCCCATTGTCCCTTGGTTAACCTCTAATGCCCTCTTGTCCTTAGTTCACTGATCTATAAGGGGAACACGTGAGACATTGTTTGGTTACTGTTGCCAGGTGTCCAGTAGAAAAGGATTTAATTACTCTGTTTATTTTTTGTTCCTACCAGTTAATTCCAGCAATATTTATGTAAACATGCACATAGGATTTACAAGGTTTTACGTTATTCATTCAACCTTTATTTAGTCAGGTAAATCTTATTGATGTTTAAAACAACTGGACTAAATGTTTCCATATCGGCTTCTAGTTTTCTGTTAAAGCAGCATGATGAGTGCCGTGTAGCTGGATGGTGGACTGAAACATAGGGATTAAAACACATAATTGTAGTTCCCATTGCAGCTAGGGTGCATTTATGTTGACTTATTCACATTTAATACATCACTGTTTGAACTTCTGCCCAAGTGGTAAGGAAGTTAAAAGTCTGTGGAGCACAAATATCTGTATGAGGATGTGAATGGTGAAGACATGAAAGCATTTAACAGCTGTTATTTACTTGTTGGTTTCATTCAAGCCAACTCTGACAAATGTAATCGTGATGATGACAAACCAGTCCCTTGAATTTTTTTTGGGTTTCAGTTAGGGATGCGCGATATATACGATATACGGTAGAAACGATAGAAATTTAGCCTACGTACGATAGGGATCTGTCTTCTACCGGCTAACCGCAGAAAATCAGAGTTGTCCGATTTACTCTTTACTTTTTTTAGTTTAAAACAGTGCATAAGTGGTGTTGAAGTGTACAATCAGAGTTGTCGGAATTAATCGATACTTTTTTTAGTGTTGAAAACTGTGCGTAAGTGGTGTTAAAGTCTTTTCTTCGAGTGCTAAGTAGCGAAGCTATAAGCAAACGTCGTCCGGCTTGCCGTAGACTTGCCATTTTCGGACGCATGCGCAAAACGCTACGTTCCGTCGAAAGTTTTTTTTTTTGTTTTTTTTCCGAAAGTTAAAGTAAGCGTTGGTCAGCTTTAAATCACAATTGTCAGATTTAATCGTTACTTTTTTTAGTTTAAAACTGTGCATAAGTGGTGTTAAAGTATTTTCTTCGAGTGCTAAGTAGCGAAGCTATAAGCTAACGGCTTGCCGTAGTGTTGCCATATTCTGACGCATGCGCAAAACGCTGTGTTCTGTTGAAAGTTGTTTTTTTTTGGTCAAAAGTCAAAGTAAGCGTTGGTCAGCTTTAGAGAAACCTGCCCTCTGATCTGTGAACAGAACACTGTGTTGTGTGATTTTACTGCGAGACCCTCTGGTCAAAGCCACAGAGGAAACTGGTTGCCTTGTCAGCTCTCCTTAAAGCTGAAGGAGACGCCCTCTAGAGGGTTGGAGGGTGAAGTGTTTTCAGTGTAAAATGCTGCTCTGTTACTGTTCATTTCTTAAGTGACAATATTGGAAACTGTTAAGAGTTAACAACATATTCTTTAGTTTAAAACTTATGGCTAAAACTACACAAGATATATTTTGCACTGTTTTGCACTACAAGAAAGAAGCCTAATGCTTGAGTTGTTAATTATTTAAAAACTCTCTGGACCTAGTAGTGAAATTTTCTTAATAGAGATTATTTTGTGGTATAGCAGTTTTCAAAATAAATTATGGCAAAAGGACACCCTATGCTTTTTTTTCATTCCTATTGCAAGTTTTATACCAAAAAACATATTGCAATATATATCGTTATCGCCACCCTTCACAATACAATACATATCGTGATATGAATTTTAGGCCATATTGCACATTCCTAGTTTCAGTGTTTGAGAGGCTTTTCAATCAGTCACGTGTACAGTATTGGAGTGGAGAAAAATAATCTGTTAGTAAACATTAGTACTCATGGGTTTTGTCTGCTTGTTTTGACGTTTGTTTCTCATCACACATTTTAATGAGGAATTTTATTTGGATTCAACAGGATTAAGCTCTCTCTTGTAATGCAACAGCCTCATTGTGTTCTATTGATTGTCACGGTCTCTGGTGGTATATTGTGAATTGTGATACATGTAATGGGATCTGGAGGCAGGTGCGTAACACATTAACATTTCTTAGATTTCATACCTGCATTTGAATTATGAGGCATTTGCATTTTCCACTGGTTTGCGGCTGTTTTTAAAGTGAGACTAAACCCAGGTTGAGACGGTAACTCCCCCTTCCAAAATCTCCCTGAAAATGGGTGTGTCGAGAGACAAGGAGGGGAGGAGGTAGAGTTGTGCTTTTGTTCACGCCTCCACCTGCAACAACCTAAAACAAATTAAACCTCTAGCCAACAACATACACCAAGCAACAACAAAGAATAAACATGTAGATGTATTTATCTATTCCACCCATTCCATCCAAAACCAAAGGCCTAAAAAAATGAAAATGAAAAGAAAAATAAAACCGCTTGTCAGGAGTGAAATGCAGCACTTCCATATAAGGTATGCACTTCTCATCTCTGCAGGGGATTGGCTCTGCTTGAACCACCTGTGTGACATCACACATGAGCAGACATGTCACACATGAGCGTTTGCACAAATAAGAAAATTAAGGTGTAATCCACCAGTTCAACCCATAGAACTACCGTAAACACATTTTTAGACCAAATATTGCCAATTTACACAGATATGCACAATTATGTGAGAATAAACACAGCCATAGTGCTAGATAACATTTTAAACACATTCTAGGGAGTTTATCAGCTAAAAAAAGTTAATTTTGGGTTTAGTCGCACTTTAAGCTCATATTATCGCCTCAGCTGCAAAGAAATACATTGTTATTGTCACAACTTTTCACCACCATGGCTTTTGATCATTTTCAAATATGAGATTTTGAATTTAGTAATTTGGGCAGCACAATGGCTTAATGGTTAGCACTGTTGACTCACATCAAGAAGGTCCTAGGCTCAATCCTCGGATGGACCTATGGACCACACTTTCTGTGTGGAGTTTGTATGTTCTCCTCGTGTTTGTATGGGTTTTCTCCAGGTTATCTGATTTCCTCCCACAGTCCAAAAACATGCATGTTAGGTTGCTTTCAGTCCCAGACCTCCCTTGCATAATAGATCTGTGATATAAATGGGATTTGCCTTGTTAAATAACGATTAATAAAATATTAATAAATTTAAATAATGTTTTGGTCATCACTCTTCATGCCTAATATCTGTCAATCAGTCCAGTAAGCTTGTCAGCAACTGACCAAACGGCAATCGCAATTTGTCCTGAAGTGAAACACCTCTTTTTTTTTTCCACTCAACTTTTATTTAGACAGGTTAATCCCATTGAGCCTCAGGGACTCATTTACAAGAGACCTGAGTCTTACCTGCAGGAGCCACACCCTCTTTCCCTCTGACAACATTGTTGGGGATTTCCATTACGAACGCTTTGTGGTCATAGGGATTTTGTGAAAAATCCTCGGAAACGATGGTTAAATTTTCAATGGGGAACAAATAATTCAGACGCGCGTTCCCCTGATCATTTATAGAGGATGTAATACAGTTCATTACATTTCCAAAACCTAAACAAAGTTTGTAAAAATGTAAAAGATGAATAAAGGCTGGCGGCCGACCTCATGGGCAGCTGAATATAACAGGGATCAATGAGAACTACCACATATACGAAGATAACTGCAAGTAAATCTTACATTTTTTTGTTATAATTACTATGTATGATTTAAGGTTAAATTAAAGGGTAATGCTTAAAGCTAGTTGTGCTTTATTTTGTTTTTTGTATGTAGATGTATGTTGCAACTTCTGGTTGCACAAGTTTAGTCTTTGTTTGTTATGATCAGTAATTAAACAGATTTTCCACAAAACGTTTGTGTAATGTAAAATTTACAATCGTGGTACATACTGGATTTCACTGTGAGTTCTTGCCATGTCGCTCTACGGCATGAAAACATCCACTGCAGTAACTATTATAAGTTATTAGTATCTTTGGAAACGTTTTTGCCCGTCTTCTTTGGCTTAATGTTGGCTGATAAGGCAGAAATGCATCAGGTAATGCTGTGAGCTTCACTACCTCCACCATAACAGCTATCTTGTTTATCGGAGGTTAGCTCACCCTGGGTTACATTTCTGTACGGGCAGAGTGATCTTACCGTTCACGTCATGTCAATTAAAATTAATGGCTCTGAGGTTTTTCAATTAAAAACATTTAAGTGTTTAAGACCATTTACCTTCTTTTTTTTTCACATTTTGTTTAAATGTCTTCTGAAATCAGTTGTTGCCTTTTTATTTAGGGCACAAAAGATGTCTTTCTGCTTTTCTTAGAAATCTTTTAAGACTTTCAATCTGTGATAAATTCATTAATTGGAACTGCAGTGCAGGTGCAGAGTCTCTGAATTAGATCTGTCATCACATGTTGAGCAGCTCAGATGACTGAGGTCACATCAATTAACCTGGATAATCCAATCCAAATCCTCCTCCCCCCCACCCCCCAACAGAAAATATTCAGTGCTGCGCACGTAAACCTGTTTCCTCAACAAGATTATCACACGCGGTTTCTTCCCTGCTTGCTTTCTCCTCTTTTGCTGGCTCACTCTTGCTGTGCTTTTTTTACACCTCCAAGGCAAAACTCTCTTTCTTTCACTCCGTCAGTTCATTCTTGCATTCATGCACTTGCAGAGAGGACAGAATAAATGTGGGACAGTCTGCTTTTGTTCTATTCTCTATTGATCGTACCTGCTCTTATCTGGTAAAAAACAAACAAGCAAACGAGTGATTAAATTTGTAATGTGCCACAGTGCCATTATCTCGGACCAATCTTAATTCCAGTAAAGTGTTTTCTGTTTGTTTAACTGTGGATTAGAACATTTAAGTACCGTACTTCATTACCCTATTCTCTGTTCTAATTGTTGCTTTTTTTTGTCAAGCCACGGTGTTGAGTCCCTAATTAAGCAAAGCAAGACCATAACACTAGAAACGTTTTTGTTGTAAAGTATTTATTTAAGGAGGCTGAATTTTTGGAGGGATAATCATGAAGTTTGAGGAACAGTCTGGCACATGAACCGCTACTGGTGTGAGATGTTATGAAAGTGGCTCAGGTACTGAAGGGTGAAAATATATATTTTTTTCTCCATTAGTCTTTTTAAAATTCAAACCACAGAAACAGATTTTAGAGCAAACAAAGAGTTGCTTGCTCTTTAATATGTAATCTTTTATTACAGGACTGAACGGTGATGGAATCTTATCCTTCTTTAATTCAGTTGTTTTTTTCTCATGTACTTTAATCCATAGTTAAACCTGAAAGAAGCATCAAGAGACGTATATCAGACTTTCTATTTGCTTCCGTTTTTTTCCCTGCATGTGAGCTTCTCTATTAATTAGTATTGGCTTGTTTATGAGAAGGCGGTCATGGCCTAGATAGCAATGCCAAAGTCACTTTTAATTAATGACCATAAAACTTTAATGGAACTATAATTACACAGTGGCAGCAAAGCCTATTAATATTGATCTGAATGTTAATTATTCTGACTTGTTTGAAGTCTTGTCTGTGCTTTCACCCTTTATTTATTTTGCACCTAACATTTCATCTTCAGCCATTTATGTTCCAGATATTGGTTATAGATATGAACATTATAAGTTGGGGCTCGTTGAAAGCTATAGTGACTTCCAGCATGTACAAGCCCAAAACCAGAAAAGTTGGCACGTTGTGCAAATCGCAAATAAAAACAGAATACAATGACTTGCAAATCTTTTTCAACCCATATTCAACTGAATAGAATGCAAAGACAATATATTTAATGTTCGAACGGAGAAACTTTATTTTGTTTTGCAAATAACCATTAACTTAGAATTCAATGGCAGCAACACATTGCAAAAAAGTTGGCACAGGGACATATTTACCACTGTGTTACATCGCCTTTCCTTTTAACAACACTCAGTAAACGTTTGGGAACTGAGGAGACCAATTTTTGAAGCTTTTCAGGTGGAATTCTTCCCCATTCTTGCTTGATGTACAGCTTAAGTTGTTCAACAGTCCGGGGTCTCCGTTGTCGTATTTTACGTTTCATAATGCGCCACACATTTTCAATGGGGGACAGGTCTGGACTGCAGGCAGGCCAGGGGAGGACCCGCACTCTTTTGCTACGAAGCCACGCTGTTGTAACACGTGCAGAATGTGGCTTGGCATTGTCTTGCTGAAATAAGCTGGGGCGTCCATGAAAAAGACGTCGCTTGGATGGCAGCATATGTTGCTCCAAAACCTGTATGTACCTTTCAGCATTAATGGTGCCTTCACAGATGTGTAAGTTACCCATGCCTTGGGCACTAATGCACCCCCATACCATCACAGATGCTGGCTTTTGAACTTTGCGCCTATAACAGTCCTGATGGTTCTTTTCCTCTTTGGTCCGTAAGACACGACGTCCACAGTTTCCAAAGACAATTTGAAATGTGGACTCATCAGACCACAGAACACTTTTCCACTTTGCATCAGTCCATCTCAGATGAGCTCGGGCCCAGCAAAGCCGGCGGCGTTTCTGGATCTTGTTGATGAATGGCTTTTGCTTTGCATAGTAGAGCTTTAACTTGCACTTACAGATGTAGCGACGAACTGTAGTTACTGACAGTGGTTTTCTGAAGTATTCCTGAGCCCATGTGGTGATATCTTTTACACACTGATGTCGGTTTTTGATGCAGTACCGCCTGAGGGATCGAAGGTCACGGGCATTCAATGTTGGTTTTCGGCCTTGCCCCTTACGTGTAGTGATTTCTCCAGATTCTCTGAACCTTTTGATGATATTACGGACCGTAGATGGTGAAATTCCTAAATTCCTTGCAATAGCTCGTTGAGAAAAGTTGTTCTTGAACTGTTCGACAATTTGCCCACGCATTTGTTCACAGAGTGGTGACCCTCGCCCCATCCTTCTATGTGGATGACTGAGCATGTCAAGGAAGCTGCTTTTATACCCAATCATGGCACCCACCTGTTCCCAATTTGCATGTTCACCTGTGGGATATTCCAAATAAGTGTTTGATGAGCATTCCTCAAATTTCTCTGTCTTCTTTGTCACTTGTGCCAGCTTTTTTGAAACATGTTGCAGGCATCAAATTCCAAATGAGCTAATAATTGCAAAAAATAACAAAGTTTACCAGTTCGAACGTTAAGTATGTGGTCTTTGCAGTGTGTTCAATTGAATATAGGTTGAAAAAGATTTGCAAGTCATTGTATTCTGTTTTTATTTGCGATTTCCACAACGTGCCAACTTTTCTGGTTTTGGGCTTGTAGAACAGGTCTGTAATGTCTCCATTACAGATACATTCATGACAATGTGTAGATGTGATGTTGTGGAAATTCTCTGTGTCAATCTTAACTTAAAAAAAAAAATATATTTGTGTTCAGCCGGGGGTCTAAACAGGTGCATCCCTTTGTCAAAAAGTGTTCTGACCTGTCTAAAGTCTAAGGCCAAAATGAAAAACTGATTATTTTTATGTAAAATGAACTGAATGGTAAAAGAAGAGTGGCAACTATTCCTTAACATATATCTTAACAGATTTACTGAACACAAATGTTATTTTCAAAACGGCTTAAAAACTTGCATTATTTATTTAACTAAATATGACAGAATAAATGTAATCAACTGTATTCTGCTTTAATAAACATTGATAATGGACTAAATGGATGTAAACATACAGTCTGTTTGGGTAATGACTAAAACATGAAACTGTTAGACTGAAATATCAAAGTAATCCATGCATCCATGCACTTTGAAATATCAAAGTAATCCATGCTCACGCATATCTTTCTTTAAGACAAACCCACACTTGACTGTTTTTCGTGTTATTTTATTAACACTTTCATTATCACAGCTACACAAATAACTGTTTTAATATTGCAAAATAATCTGCCTCTTTAGCATAATTTCGTGAAAACCTGCAGCTAAACATGTAATGAGCACACTTCCTGTAGATGTTCTGTTTTTTATACAGTACATACCTATTGTTATGAAAGCAATTCATGCAGTGGGCTATTTTTCTCGGTTTTGCTCTCAAATTATATATACTGTACTGTACATTTAAATAATAAAATATAAATGTTATTTACCAGCATTAAAGGTCACTTTTGGCTTACACGTTTTAGAGTATTGAAAATGAAATTTCTGTAAGTCTCAGATGGAGAGGGAGCGACACAAGGGAGGGAACAGAGCATCTGGCCAACATATGAGATTGAAGGGAATCCCAGGAAACCTATTGACCCATTTCTTCCTGTTTTTTTCCCTTTAATGTAGCGTTTGGGCATCAAAGGACTTTAGACACATGGCTGCTATCCCATAATGGCTCTCACGTGAGATCTGAGAAACTAGGGTTGCATGAACAAGCGTCTATGTTTTTCATCTGTGTCCTCTCTAATTTACATCCCAATCTAAACTTCTACTTTTCGTAGATCACTGTTTTCTTTACCCAACTTTGACTGAATAATTTGTTTGTCCTTTCCTTTTATCCTGAACTTGCTTATGTTTCTCTTTCATCTACCTTTCTGTCCCCCCGCTGTTTTCTGAATTTAATAACGCAAAAAATAAATATTTAGGTTTGCACATCTTAATAGCCATTTTGTCATTTTAATTATTTTGGTTCATATCTCAATGTCCCCCTTACTTTTTTACATCACAGTAAATCATTCAGTAACCTTTTATTTTTCTCATTTTCATTATGCCTGCTTTACATTATTTCAGTTATGTTCACATTTGTTAGCATTTGTTTTTAAAACATCTTTTTTGTTGCTTATTTACCAAGATTTTGACTGATTGTATTAACCAGTGAGTGGATTTGTCTTTGTGTGTTTCCCTAAATAGTCCTCTTCTAACCTGGAGAGATGTGCAGCACATCATTGTAAAAACCTCAAGAGCTGGGCATCTTAGTGCTCCTGACTGGAAGACCAACGCTGCTGGTTATAATGGTACACGTGTACGCACGCACGCACGCGCGCACACACACACACACACACACACACACACAAATGTATAAAAAACCTTGATGTTGTTCCAAATAAATACTGCAGTTAACTCTTTAAATATAAGCACAAGTACTATGGATGTTGGGCTGCGGTAGCTTGGTGG
The DNA here is from genome assembly GCA_038048925.1 of Garcialebias charrua. Lineage (NCBI taxonomy): Eukaryota > Metazoa > Chordata > Actinopteri > Cyprinodontiformes > Rivulidae > Garcialebias > Garcialebias charrua. Next base: position 14,544 of record JBBPBX010003562.1, read on the forward strand.
ACAGTGCCGCGGTCTTGTAATCCTGAGGTTGCAGGTTCGAGTCCAGGTTGTGTCAGAAAGGGCATCTGGCGTAAAACAATTGCCAAATCTTTCATGCGAGTTTACTTGCAATGGCAACCCCTGAATAAAGGGGCAGCCAAAATTATGTCAAATATTTCAACAAGCAAAGCACATTAACGATTAATTTCAATATATTTTAATGATTTTATAATCCATAACTAATTGGCTAAATGTCCAATATATTTTTAAAATGTTTTTAAATAACAATTGCTTGATTGAACTTGAACAGTTTAAATGCTTCAAACTAAGAAGACAAAAATTGTTAAACTAATAAACTAAATGTAACTGAACAAATCAATAAAAAAATACTTAAAAAAATATATAATTCAGAATTAAAAACTGCGTCAGTAGAGGTTTAGATGATTTTGAATGGTTGAGGGTGCCTAATGTAGTGACTGTTATTGAGAAGCAAAAGCAGGCTATTTAACCCTAAAAATTAGTCCTTTTTTATAAGTGTACAAACAAAAGAGCTTTCAGAAAACCTCAGAAAAAGTGGTTTATTCTTAGGCAAGGTTTTGAGAAAATCCAATACTGTAATTGGTGTTTTAAGTACGGTAATAATTATTGTTTAGAACAAAGAAGACTCTGCATTTTAGTAACAACATTTATCCAATCAGTAAAATGATTTGCCAACAGCACCGTGGTCCATCTTTTTATCTGCCACTCATGATAGATCAGTAAAGTATCATTAATATCTGTAAAATGTGCTAAGAAAATTACAGTAAAGATTTATATTACCTGATCCTGAAATTGAGTTGGTTGTGTAGCAAGATAACAAAAACAAAAAAACGGTTCAGGAAGAACAAATTGAAGATTTTATTATGACCAAGTCAAAATACTAATTACAAAGTATTTAATAGAAATGAATCAATCTAAAGATTGTATTTTATTTGATAAAACCCTTCAACAGCTCTGAGATTAAGCTGATCATAGCTGAGGAATGTGCTGGATTTCCCCCCAATCTTTCATACATTTATTACTGCATGATAGGCTGAAAGAAAATATTTACAAACTTGCCGTTTACAGATTAACACTATTAATTAAGTTTAAGGCATTCAGACAAAACTTATCTGGTAATATGTGAAGATAATTATGAGCTAAAAAATAAATAAAAAGCTAAAATCCGTTTTATACATTCATATTTATAAATAGTTACATTTTGTTCAATCAGAATTGAGGTGATAAGCAGTTTCTTGAAATGTTTGTGTTTGCTTGCTAAGTATTCTGCCGCCAGCTGCCATCTGTCAGCGTCCATGTGGTGGGTGCTGTTTTGTAACTTTCGGTGCATGATTAACGCATACCTGAACGTGTATGTGTGTGTTGTGTGTTTTCTGGAGAAAAACCAAGAGAGAGAGAGAACTAAGGGTCAGCCAAGCTGCAGACTCCATGTGCCTGGAGATTTTCCAAGTGACAGAACAGAAAAGGGGGAGGAGATGTATGAAAGGAATGCATATTTAACTAAACGTGCCAATAAGTTGTTTTAGCGACAGAATATTACACAATTTATATTTTTGTAGTATTTATTTAGGAGAATCTGCTTAAGAGGAACATTTTGAGCTCTAACACTGCTGCTTGATCTAATACTTATTCTCATGGTTTTACTGTAAGAATCTAATTATACACACACACACACAGACGCACACAAATCTTCACTAAAGCTTTAACAACAAACAAAAACAATCTTTGGTGTACAAAACAATGGGCCTCATGCAAGAACCGTTCGTACGCACAGATTTGTTCTTAAATTGTGCGTACGAGGGATTTAGGAGCATTTGTGGCATTCAACAATGTTTTCGTATTCTAAGATTTTTTTCAGATACGAACAAAATTTACGTGTGGTCCAGACCTGTCGTATATTTTACGAGCAGTCAGTCTGCTGTTATCCAGACGGATTTTCTTCACTAATAACTTTATATTTCATTAGTTTGAAGATATTTTGAGTTGAAAATAAATCACAATCTATAATTATGTTGAAAAGAGGCTGTTCTGTTTGAATTAGAATTATAATATTAAATGCGACCCGACCCCGGATAAGCGGAAGAAAATGGATGGATATTAAATGCAACGACACAAATTGGTTAAATTAAAATAAAGCGGCTATTAATTTTGTTGTATAGCACTACAATATTAATATGAAGTTAATTGAAGTTTCGAGACATTTTAAAATGCTTTTGTTCAAAAACACATCCGACACTTGCATGGGGGGGGGGGTAGCGGTGCGCGACAGCTCTTCTGAATAAGTGAAACTATAATGTAACACAGTTGTTTACACTAAAATTAAAAATATTTGACCAAAGAAAAACCAGAGCAGGGCTGGAGAGATAAATACGATTTTTATTTCTGTGACTGTACAACCCACGGGAGACATGACATTACAGCACATTTCATTCCTCGGCTTTAAAGCAGATTCACAGCTGACGCTGCTAAAAATTACAGATTTATTTATTTATTTAGTTAGTTATTTACTCTGAGAGCAGAACTTCAATCTCCGCACCCGTAAAGTTCTTCTTTTTACTTTTCGCTGTCATTTTTATGAACGGACACTTCCTGCTCTCTGAGGCAGGAAACGTAGCCTTATATGGTGTTTTGAGGGGTGGGAATTATGTAAATGACCTCTCCGCGAGCACGCGCAGGTGGATAGAACAGGTGGGATTCATTAAATTTACGCAGCTCATTTACACACTTTTCCTGAGGATAGAAGAGTTTGTTGAATCTGACGTGGCATGTTCGTACGAACGCTTCGTACGAACAAAAGTAAGAGAAATTTAGGATAAAAATACGAACATGTTCTTGCATGAGGCCCAATGTTCTGACCTGCTTTTCTGTTGCAGTCAGCCACCTGTATGGCTTCGGCCTGATGGACGCCGAGGCGATGGTGAAAGAGGCAGAACGATGGAAGCAAGTACCTACCCAACACATCTGTGTGGAGAGTGCCGACCGACAACTGAGGTAGAGTATAAGCACAACAAAGATGACCATCCAACTTTCTGATACATAGATCATAAAATACAACTGGTAGTCTCATTAGTAAAACTTGGGCTGTTAAACTTTTAAGATGTTTTTATTTTACGTCAGACTTTGGAACCTGGCTGCTGGAAGATTCTCCACATTCAGGCACTAGTTCATCCATTTCTGCCATAAATACCTGTTGTGTGTTTGCCTCAATCCCAAAGGTGATTGATGGAGCTGAGCTTAGCGCTGTCTTAGACTGGGTTGGATTGGCCTCACTTTGCATGCAGAGAAAGGACCTAACCTGTTTCTTTTTTACAAAGCTGTGGTGGATTTTCCTACTCTAAATTGTCTCAACATAGAAACAGGTGAAATTAAAGCTGTCTTCAAAAATGGTCTTTGAATTGGTTTATAATGATAAACAGACACACACGTCGCACTGAATGCTTCACACAGCCTGCGGAGGAAGTGTGTATGACCAAAAAGTCCAATCTAGGTTTATAGCGCTCCGTCATGTGAAAAGAACAGTGATAAGAAAAGTGCTCTGTGTTCTTCAATAACTGGGCTGTTGTCTTATGTACTCC
>JBBPBX010003562.1:24463-42038 GCA_038048925.1 Garcialebias charrua
TTTTTAAACTGGTGGTTTTAGGCTTTGAGAGACATTTACACGATTACTGTCAGTTTGAAGGCAAGAGAAAACCAGTGAGACCCACCACTCTGTTATTAAAACTGTCTAGGAGAAATAACGTTAACAGTCAGTGGGATGTGTCTCTATTTGTCAAGTGTACCTCAAAGTCTAGATCCATTTGTCTTACCTGCCACAACTGGTTCAGGTTTTTAATTATTTTAGATACTGTTTTAAAAATAAATATACAGCAACATTCTGTTCCTTGTATTTGTTAATAATTTGCACACAATTAGCTCAACTTTTACGTTTAATTTGTGTCACATATGTCAAACGATAAACATTATCGTTGTAAGCAGCTGGTTAAACTTTCTGATATTTGCTAATAACTTTCTTCCTTTCAGTCAAACAGATTTTGGACTGCATCTCTCAAAGTAGACCTCACTTCTGTACAGTGTTTGCTGTTCATTCAAGGCTGTAATTGTATTTTGCTGAGTAGTAGGGATTTATTGTTTTGGTTTTTACAATACACAAGTTAATTTTATGTCAGATATAATTGTGTGTGTGTGTGTGTGTGTGTGTGTGTATCTTTGATGCGCAGGTTGTTTGATTACTCCATGGAGGGCTTTAAGAACTGGGAGTTTATGACCACCCACTGCTGGGGAGAGAAGGCAGCAGGCGACTGGGTCCTAGAAATCTATGACTCACCTTCTCAGCTTCGCAGCCAGAAAGTGCCTGGTAATAAATACACAATTATTACCGTACATTTAAAAGTTAAAATGAAGCTGCAGTAGAACAGAGGTGAAATACTAAAAGGAGCTAACGGTTTGCTATGAATGGAGTGAAATGATCATTTAAAATAAATCTTTGACGAACTATTACTAAACATCTTAGATCATATAATTTGCATTCACTAGTTCAAAAAGCTAATAATAATGTATACAAGCCAGGCTGGAGTGCCATGTTTAAATAAATATCTGCCCGTCTTGATAAGCAGTGTGTTTTCACAGGAAAGTTGAAGGAGTGGTCACTGGTGCTGTATGGTACCTCCGTTCACCCGTACTCATCTATGCACGTGGAAAAGCTGCCTCGCTTCGCTGACATACTGCAGCCAGTCGAGGAGGAATTCACCGAGGAGTACAACGGTAAATAATAAAAAATAAATCTTCACAGAAACCGCATTATAAAGTAACATGATTATTTAACGGGTTGTGTTACTGCCTTGTATCTGCAGTAGATAGAACTATTATATCATGTGGTTTTAAAGCTCCGCTGACATCATCTTTTAACTTTCCATAAAATGGCACAACATATATATATATTAAGATTGACCTCTGATCGTTTTTGCTAAAACAATGTGAAATTAATGAAAATTCCTCTCCAAAATAGTTTAAAATTAGCGCCGTTTTTTTACACGGTAAATTCGGGTTTTTCCGGTCACGTGATTGTGACGTCAGATACAGATCTCTGCTCCAACGGCACATTTAATACAATGGAGAAAGATACAAACGCATCCGTCGAATTTAGCCATTTAAAACTTTAGATTTTAGCGATTTGGCTTCAGTTCGTGAAGAAGAAGTTATTTTGAGTGATAAACAACAAACAGCAAGGTTTCTTTTGTCCGTGTTGCTTTTTTTTCAGGAGAGGTTTCACATACATGAAGTGAGCACCAGATGTCAGCAAAGCAGAGCAATCTACAGTGCTCTGTAAGAGTTATCACGATAGCTTTGCTGACATCTGGTGCTCACTTCATGTATGTGAAACCTCTCCTGAAAAAAAAAGCAACACGGACAAAAGAAACCTTGCTGTTTGTTGTTTATCACTCAAAATAACTTCTTCTTCACGAACTGAAGCCAAATCGCTAAAATCTAAAGTTTTAAATGGCTAAATTCGACGGATGCGTTTGTATCTTTCTCCATTGTATTAAATGTGCCGTTGGAGCAGAGATCTGTATCTGACGTCACAATCACGTGACCGGAAAAACCCGAATTTACCGTGTAAAAAAACGGCGCTAATTTTAAACTATTTTGGAGAGGAATTTTCATTAATTTCACATTGTTTTAGCAAAAACGATCAGAGGTCAATCTTAATATATATATATATGTTGTGCCATTTTATGGAAAGTTAAAAGATGATGTCAGCGGAGCTTTAAAGACATTTTTTATTAAGAACTGGCATTACTACTTTTTTATGATTATTTTGGCTTTATCTCTGAAGTGTTTCATTCCGTTTGTCTCCAGGCCCCTGTGATGCTGAATGCAATGAGAATGGCTGTGAGGGTCCAGGACCACACCACTGCATTAACTGCCTCCATTACTTCCTCAAGTTCAAAAATAACACCAGGTCAGACTGCTTTAAGACACATAACCAGTGATGTTGTTTTGTCATAGTTAGGTCTGCCAACAGTGAATTTAAATAATTTATATTAGAAATATTTATCATCTGTCTATTATTTGTAGAAAAAAAAGTTTCAGGTAACAAAATGAAGAACAAAAGATCTAAAGCTAAACAGGTGTAATTTGTTTTTAGAGCATAAACAATGTTTCATTTTTAAATTGTTGTTCTTTACAGGTCAGTTTATCTTAAGACCCACTTGTTCAAAAAAGCTTTCAGTGTGTAACTTTTATTACTTTGGTATTTTAGTATGTAGCATTTTTATTTCCATTGCCTTCTTTTATTGCTGCTGTTTATTCTATTTTCATTGATTTATTGTTCCAGTTTATTCATCTTTTTATCCTGTTAAGCACCTTGGTCAATGCAAGGCATTGTAGGAAGGTGCTATACAAATAAAATTTATTATTATTATTATTATTATTAATATAATTTATAATTTTGTCTGTTATGTCTTTTTTTGTGTGTGTCAAAAGTACAAATGGGTCAGTTTAATGTGATTTAGTTGCATCATCTCACTGTTCGTGCATTTCAAACCCAGTAAGAGTGTAATTGCTAGAACCGTGGCAGCTCCTTTCAAATGACAAACATTTCTGCATTGAGCATTTATACGTCTCCACTTTTTCACTAATTTTTGTTGAGCTCAAAATTGATTCATCTGCTGCTGATCATTTTCACCTTGACACCCTGACAGTAAAAATCACGTTTTCACACTCTTTTTATATGTCTAATTTATCATGACGGGACTGTTAATTTGCATTATCTGTATGTATATCTGTGTGCCCCTAAGATCTCATTAGGATCAAAGTCTGTGATAATTGCTTTTGTGTTGGCTTGTCTTGGTGCTAATAAAAGGCAGAGGGATGCAGGTGCATGAGAACATGAAGCTTAGCTGCAGCTTAACATTTGGCCACTTTAGAGGTATGCTGCCCTTTTCTGCCGTCAAAGGGACTGACTGATATATGAAGGTTGGGGGAGTGGTGGGAGGAAGGAGGGAGGGGTGGCAGAGGTGTGTAACGTTTAGATAATTACAGCTCTGCGTATGTGTTTGATGTCCACACTCATCAAAAGTTTTTGGGTCTTTGAAAGCTTTTTGTTTTGTTTTACTTGTGTTTGTTTCTGTGTTTACATGAAGGACTTTTACGCCTTTTAAGTTGTTGAATATTTTTACATTAAATTCTAAGGTCAAACAATAATTTAAGGTTCTGTAGAAAGATTTTGAACAATTAATATCTTACCCGTTGCACCCATAGCTCTTGAACAACCTCCATCTCCATCTTCTACTGCTTATCTGTATTCAGGTCATGGAGGCATCAGGTCCAGGAAAGAAACCCAGACAGACATCCCTCTTCCCAGCATTACTTTCCAGTTTGCCTGGGGGACCCTGAGGCGTTCCCAGGCAAGAGAAGATAACTTAATCCCTCCAGCAACTTCTGGGTCTTCACTGGGGCCTCCTACCAGCAGGGCATGCCTGGAAAGCCTCTAAAAAGAGGTGTCCAGGAGGCATCCTAATCAAATGCCCAAACCACCTCAACTGACTCCTTTCAATGCATAGGAGCAGCAGCTCTACTTTGAGCTCTCTCTGGATTATGGAGCTCCTCACCATCCCTCATCCCTAAGGCTTAGCTCAGCCACCCTGCGAAGGAAGCCCATTTCGGCCACTTGTATCCGGGATCTCGTTCTTTTGGCCATGATCCAAAACCTCATGATTTTAAGGAAGTGTCGAATGTAGACAGACCAGTAAATCGAGATTTGCATTTCATCTCAGCTTTTTCTTTATTATGACTGACCAAAGCAAAGCCCTCATTACTGAGGATGAGGCCCCAATCTGTTAATCCATCTCCCACTTTATCCCATCATCACTCATGAACAAGATGCCCAGATACTTGAGTACCAGCGTTCTCTGGTTTGAGAGAGGAGCAAAGGAAGCCATCTTTGTGAAGAGAACCCATGCATCATTAAACAGGGGCTGTCCCCCTCTTACAATGCTGTTAAGTATGTTAGGCTGCCTTCAGGCCCAGGCCTCCCTTGCAAAAGAGATCTGTGATCTCAATGGGATTTGCCTAATTAAATAAAGGTTGATTAAAATTTTAATTAATGATAGTATCACTCAGCCCTATGTGAATAACAAGTGGACATCGGGGCACTAATTATCAATGATTAGGCTGACAGTCCTCCTATTGCATGTGAACAACTAATTTTGGCTGTTAGCAGCAAACGGATTGATCCACTATGAGAAGGTGCTATTTATAAGACTGAGTTTGTTGCAGCTTCTCAGACTGAAGAAGTCTTTTGGATAAAGGACGAAACGTTTCAACAAAAAAGAATCCATCCAGAGGTCCTGACTCGACGTTGTTAGATTTATCTATCTGGATTATTGAGCATGCATCGGGACACTGTTTTACATTGCAATACAGTACATTGCTGTCAAGTTGGCATTCAGCAGCAGCAGCAGCTAGCTGTAGTACTTCTGGTGCAGCCTAAAACACTTCTATAAAGAATATCGTACATTTTTGCTGGAATAATCAACTCATGGGAAATTGGTGGCCACATAAACGTTAATTTTTTTCATTCAACCTTTATTTATACAGGTATAAAATAGTATTTGCTTGAACCGCTATAAAAGTTTATGAGATTGAAGATGTTTTAAGATGGCAGCAGTCCATTTTGGTCTTAGAGCCACAGAAGCTAGCTAGCTGTTAGCTTGTAGATCCTGACAAATTCAAAAAAAATTCTAACTGAAGTTGCTCAATGAGTGATCAACATGCACAATATTGATTATTCATAACATTTTCAAAGAACCTTGCTAAAGATCTGAACTATCCCTTTTCATGTGTATGTATATAACAATTAGTTGGTTTTCAGTTGCTTAACAGCATGTCTTAAAACTAAACTTTGCTTGTGCAAATTAGTGACTTAAAGCAACCTCAGCCCCAAAGATTTTCTAAATTTAGTGCTCCCACATAAACGAGATAATCCACAGATATTATGTTATGATTGTGTATGTTTAAACGGGGGAATCACCTCAAAGACTGTTGGCCAAATATGATAAGGCGATCAAATTGGTTTAGATAGCTTTTGCCATACGTTTGCACTGACTGAGCTGAAGCAACAAAGAGCAGGTTTTGAAGATGCAGAACAAAGGCACGGCAGTGTGCTTTTGCAAATGGATTAAGTGTTTCACACATGGCAGAAAGTACTGAAAATATAGCTTAAAGAGTGTGTGTGTGTGTGTGTGTGTGGGGGGGGGGGTTGTTTTATTGTAACTAGACCTTAACTTGCTGCATTATTCCTGTAGTATGTACAGTACTTCACAACGTGGGCCTATTTGTTATTCAGTTGTGTAATAGTGCTTGATATTCCAGGAAATATTTTTTTTATTGATCTGCATCATTATAAAACTCGTCTCATCATCGTTTTTCCTCTTCTCTTCTTTTAATCATCTGTTGCCTCAGGATGTGTGTTTCCGAGTGCCCCAGCGGCTTTTTCCGTGACGAGAGGAAGCGCTGCAAGAAATGCTCCTCCTTGTGTGAGACCTGCGTTGGGAGTCGTAGCGACCAGTGCATTTCTTGCAGAAGCGGTTACCACTTCTTGGAGGGCTCCAACACGTGTGTTGCCAACTGTGCTGACGGCTTCTACCTCGACAGCAGTACGTTTTTAAGCCGTCCAAGCTTTCTCCACAATTCTCTTACTCTTAACTAATGCACACACGTGATGCCACATAATGTCGTCAGGGATTTGTTTGCAAACAATATATATATATTTTTTTTACTTTCTTCTGCACCTGTTTGGCCATGAATTGCTGCATCAACATCAAATTGTTGTGAGGAGATTGCATTAAATTGGAAAATAAAACTACACAGTATTTTCTGGTGTATAGGTCGCACCTGTGTATAGGTCGCATTGTCCAATTATCACCAATAGATTGGAAAAATCCCTAGATAGGTCGCACTGGTGTATAGGTCGCACCTACGTTTAGCTCTGCTGCAAATGTCTGCCACAGGAGCGCACAGCAAGGCTTTTAAGAAGATTAACACTTAAAAACAATTATTTGTTTGATAAAAATTATAGCAAATATATGTCTGAGCTGAACTTTTCCTTAATAAATGAACGTAATTGTGAAATGAGCTGGATTTAAAAATTTGTTTCACCGAAAGTGATAACAAGCCATATATAGGTCGCACCTGAGTATAGGTCGCAGGCCAAAAAACCATAAAAAGGTGCGACCTATACACCGGAAAATACGGTAATGGCTGCTCAGTTTTGACCATTACTTTACTGTCCATCTATCAAAATATCAAGGATCCTGGTTTCACTGAAATTACTGAAAGTTGGAAAAGGTTTTCCCCAAAAGGAAAGGCTGTACTTTTTAAAAACATCTGTCCACCATCTGTGTTGCAAAAAAAAAACAATCAGGAAAACTGCTTTTACTTTCCAACTCCAGAGTGATGCCATTTTGTCCTTGATGTAATGTCTAGCCACTTGTTTGTTTTCATACACTTTATGAATCCAACAGGATGAAAAAAGCAAAACACTTCTACACAAAAAATGTAAAGACATTTGTTTTTGTTGCTGAGGACAGTAGTGTCCCTGTTAAATGTTAAATTACCCTGTTAAGTCGTTTGTTTAAAATACTCATCTGAAACACTGTTTTTAAATTGCTAAGTTGCTATGTAAAATGCAAAAAAGAAAGGTTATACTGTATAGTGGTTTGTTGATTTTCTTAAATACATTATTTTTCCTCTTGTGAGTAGATTTTCATAAATCTTTCTTTCAGTGTATTTTTTTTTCGTTTTGTTTGTTTGTTTTCACCCACAGTTCTGGTTATTTATACATTTAAATCGTAACTCTCCCATCTCACACTCCTCACTAGTTGTTTTTGTCCCTTGACACCGTTTAGTTTTTCTCCAAATGTTTCTGACTTCAGTCCAGTCGCTCTTTGACGAGCTCTCTGTTTTTTAGATTCCAACATTTGCAGAAGATGTCAAGAAAACTGCAAGAAATGTACAAGCTTCAGTATCTGCACAGAATGTAAACAGGGGACGAGGTAAGCTGGAAGACAAAAACAAAACAAATATTATCTGGATTAAAATAACTGGTAAATTTTGTGTATTTCTTTATCATTAATAGGTTGGATAGAAAATAAACGTTTATAACGAGTCTACCATTTTCTCTCACCCTGTGCAGTAATTGGTCTTTTTTTTTTTTTGCAAGTGAGGAACACTGAAACATGTCTCTAAATCTCTATTCATTTTCTCTCACACTAGTTTTTCATTTTCTTTTGCTCTAATGAACAAATGCTGGAGGACAAACTGCTTGTTATAAGCCTTTCTGTTCCACCTATATGCCATTAAGAAGGTGTTTAGAACATCACAAAACCACCTCAGGCGTAGTTTCTTACAATATATTACATTTTAGGAAACATTTGTCTTTCATTTGCACCTTTTCTGCATCATAGCTTTTGACCACTGTGAAAGAAATGTGACTAAAAAAGCAAATTCTCTCATTGGAGGACCCCTTGTTTCAAACCACAATAAAGCCCAAGTCCTATTTAAGAAATTGGACAGTTTTGATTTTTAACAAATAATTCATATAAAAATCAAAATAAATCCCGGTACCCTGTTGGATAAAGCTTGAGCATTGAGTGTCAGTGTTGTGGTTTCATGATAAAACTCTTTTGTTACTCTGCAGGGACACTGCTGTTAATTTAGAGCCGCACATTACAGTGAGTTGTGGTTTTGGGTTTGCAGCATGAAACACTGAAACCAGGACTTCGTCAAATGTTTTTCATTTTGGAGCCCAAAGTGAGCGCACCTACATTTACATTGTGACCCAGATCTATTCACATCTACTCAAACTTGTCACATGGAGACTTTTAATTTGTGCGCTTGATGTTTAGAGACCTTCTTATTATGAATCTTGAAGTTTCAGTTGTGTTTTTTTTTTTGTCCACTACACTTTACCTGAGAGAGGACAAGGCATTTTAAAGAGATACAATTTCCAGAGGGTCATGAAAGCAACACTTAAAAGTGCTTTAAAACATTTTGCAGCCTTGAACTTAACTCTAAAGTGTTCAGTGCAGCCAGAGGTGGAGGTGATGACCATAATTTCCCCAGAACACCATTGAGACCTCACCAAGACACTGACTACACAAACACATGCACGCTTAGCTCCCCCTCTTCCACTTAGTCCTGCATTAATGCTCTGTTAGGAGCCAGCGAGAAAGAGAGGACCAGATCATTTCTGGGAAACTAGACCTAACGCGTTCCAGCTGTTTTTCAGCTCAGCGCAGCAAACTTGCAACCTGTTCTCACTGGGACTTCACAGAAAGTGACTTGATCACCTCCAAACCTGCTTCCTAGCTGCCCTTTGTTCTGACAACTTGCACAAAACCACAATCACTTGTTCTGGGTCAAAATCACAGATGCCTTTTACAGACTTTTTTCCTGCGTATTAGACAAAATATGCTCCACAGGCCAGTTGTTATGTTCACCATCCAGGAGAAAATCCTACCAGCGCTGCAGGTGTTCATTTTGTTGTTTCTTTTGTTTTGTCTTTGCTCTTAAAGTGTCGGACCAACTTTTACTAGTTTGGAGTTTTATGTAAACATTTAGTGACATTTGACATGAATGAGTGTTTTGTCTACTCGCCCTCCCCCCAGTCTTCAAGACAATAAGTGTCAGATGACCTGCCACCCAGGAACTTACTACAACGGCCACAGGAGGACTTGTGAGCACTGTCATCGAGCCTGTGCCACCTGCGCAGGTGGGAAGAGATCTAATAACAAACTATCACTGGCCAGACAATAGTAATAATCTTTTTCAGAACGTATTTTGATATGTATATGTTGCGTGTTTTGCAGGCACAGGTGCAGAAGCATGTACCAAGTGTGCAGATGGATACTTACTTGAGGACTGGCGGTGTGTGTCGACGTGCAGCCCTGGCACTTACCTGTCAGAGCAAACCTCAGACAATGCACAGGTGCAGAGGTCCTGTAAGAAGTGAGTCAGCACACCTGCAAACACTTTTACATGGCACAGCCGTCTGGTTCATCTAGTTTGTTTTTACAGAGATAAAAATATTTTTTCTCTCCCATGAAAATTAAGTTTAGCTTTCTATTTTGATTATAATCCCAGATTGTCTATGTCTAATGTAATTTTCCCGGCTCTGACGGACTTTAAAGGCTCCCTGGATGTCCATCCAATGCCGCTCAGAGAAAATATTTAATAAGTAACAAAATAAATTAATCTTTCATGATGCTTAGAGGTGTGTTTCTCCCTCCTATCAGATTAATTATGTTTTTTTGGACTTGCAGTTCTTCTTCAGCCTAAGAATGAACATTTCTGATCATATTATTGTTTTTGAAACAGAGAGCTTTGCTTCAAACTGGCACAGGTGCCTGTAAAACAATTCCTCATTGTGTACCTACTGGTACTCTGAATCCTTAGGATATACGTTTAAAGAAGTCTCCAAACACACCAAAAATAATTTTGAACCCTAACATACGTCTTTATTCCTAAACGCTACACACCCAAGACAAATATTACATTTGCCTGACCCTAATAATAATAATAATGTGCATGTGTTGTCATCATTGTATGTTTCCATACAATGGCAAAATTGGCTCTGCATTTAACCCATCCACCAGGTGGAGCAGTGAACAGCTATTGAAACTGCCCAGTGAGCAATTGGGGATAGGGTGTCCTGCTCAGGGACACCACGAGATGTGCAATGACTGGGGATCGAACCTGGGACTTTCGGGTCCCGAATTGGCTGCCCCGCCTCTACCCCATCTCGGCCACCCAACATTGTATAACACCCAACATCATATAATATTGTTATAATAAGAATAATGCATTAAAGTAGTCACTGAGTTTATTTAGACTAGCTACAACAGAGAGCATAGTTTAAATTAAATGCATTAAAGATAAATAAACCAATAATAACAGTTGTTAGATAACTATTGTGACAATCTACTGCTTCACTCTTGTAATATTAATCTGAATATGGGGGAAAAGAAAAATGAAAACAACTTTTAAGGTACTTAATTGTATGATGAGAAGCAAGTCCTCCATCATCATCATCTACCTCACAGTCTGTTTTCTTCTGTTCCTTATTCCACTCTCCCAGCTTGAATTATTTATTGCTAACTTGACCCTTCATTTCTCTGTTCTTTTCTCTGACAGCTCCTCCTCCTTTAATAATAAACTCAGTTCAGATCACTTATGAAAGATTTCACCCGTTTTCACATACGGTGGGACTTTTGCTTCTAATGTGCTCAGAATTTTCAGTCTCTTAGTTACTGACAATTATCACAGCTAACTGTTGTTGAAAATGAAGATAATCTATAAACTAAAGTACAGTAGAGGTTAGAGACGGTGGGCTTGTGATCAGAAGATCGCCGGTTCAAGCCCTGGTACCGACAACATCAAAATATTTGGGTGGAAAAGGTGAAACACCCACACCTGCCTCCACCCTACATTAATCTACGTTAACTCAAGTTAAATACCCAACATGTTTTCTTGATTGCAGTTTCCTCAACAAGGGTTTGATTGGTCTCATTTATGTTCTCTGTTGCACATTTGACATCATAATCAAATATTACTGAAAAAATTTAAAGTGATAAAAGTATTTTACATTTAAAATAACATCTTTGGGGCCAGATAAGATGTCAACAAGGGCCACATTTGGCCCCCGAGCCTTGAGTTTGATACATATGTTTTAAATGGAAAGTTCAGAAAGATAAGATGTTAGAAAGCTATTTAATTCACTTCATTAATAATAATAATAATGAATTCAATTTATAACGCACTTTTCATTAATGAAAATCTCAAAGTGCTATCATTTAAGATAAATCTAGTTTAATTCCGACCTAACAGCTACTGGCAAAGTCTAAGCTGTTATCTTAAAAAAAACTCAGCTTTCAAAAGTTTTAGATCAGTTCATATGACCACTCTTTTATGAACCTTTACACTGTTGTCAGACTCTGATTATGTGGTTATTTACATTTAATTTTATGGTTATTTACATGCAAATGCTATTTTTTTTCACAATCCACAATTCCATCAGTTTTGCATTACATGGTTATTCTGCCAGAAAAATCATGACCTTTCTGCCAGACGTACTCCAGGCTGCACCTGACGTGCAACTACCGTAATGGCTGCCGCTGCCATTCGCACCAATAAACTGCTATGAAAGGTTTGAGACTGTAGCGGTTTTTAAGATGGCAGCAATCCACTTTGGTCCACCGCTCAGACTGGCTTTTAGCTCATTAATCTAGATGAATGAAACGGGCTCTTCAAACCGAGTCTGTTCAAAGAGACAGGTGATGTGGACAGAACAGGTGTGAGATTAACTGTTCATAACTTTGCCACAAAAACCTCATTCAAAGAATCTGTTCCCTGTGAAGCACACTGAAGTAAAAAGGACTACGCACACACACATTCACTATATTATACAAGCAAACATACTGGAAGCGTGTGTCATTTAACCTCAAATAACCATGTGTTTTTATTTTCTTCTAATGGTTATCAACTTTAAGGTGCATGTCACCGGGCTGCGACTGTCAAGAGACGAAGTGGTGATTTTGTGTTGTGAGAAAATAGGTGAATTTTCTGTTGCACTCTCACTTCATTCCAGCTGTGCCCAGAGAGTCGTGTGGCCACACTCTTCTGTGCTGTTTTTGAAAACGATGGCCTATTTTGTGATCTCGGGTGGTAAAGTAAAGTTGATGGCTGTGGACGTTATTTTGTCCGTCCGCTTTGAGGCCAACTTTGCTGCCACCGTTATTTTATAATTTACTGGAGTGCACTTGAAATGAAGACGGGCAGCTTTGAGCAGTTTTTCAACGAGTGTGGTTTTAAGACCTGGACATTTGTTGGATGAGCAACTGAACAGCTGTTCAGTTCAGCTCTAACGCTCTTAACACAACTCTCCGATTATTTTTAAGAAAAAAAAATCTTTTAAGTAGTGACGAAGGTGCATCCCTCTGCGACTCAAGGAAATTAGGAGCCGCAGCAAATGTTTGGCTACACGTTGGAGATTTCCTCAAGAATGCTGTTCTCCAGCTAATCGCCAACAGCGGCAGCCCAGTGATATACTAATACTGTACCACGTATATCTCATCATGTAAATGACTCCTGTGTCATGATGTAATTATTGATGCAACCTCCACCAGGTGTGACAATGGCTGCTTCGAGTGTTTGGGTCCAGGGGAAAGAAACTGCAGCAGCTGCAACAGCGGTTACAATCTGGAGGGAGGAGCCTGCGTGGTCAGCACCATCTGCAAGGATGGTGAGTTGTCAGCTTTCATATTTTTACATCGTCTCTTTACAGATGTGCGCCATGTACTTGTCTCTGAGACTGTTTGGCATACGGTGCTCTGAAGCTGTTCAGGAAAACGTTTGACCAATTATCTGTTCAGAGAAGGGACGTTTTTACAACTTTAAGCTAAAGTTAAGATGCAGAAATGTACAAAAACGATACCTCCCAGTGTAATTTTATGAAGCACAGAAAAGGATTTAAAAGTATGTTACCCTTTGCACTAACACCTTAAATTAAACTGCTCACTATTTCAACTTTACAGCAAGAGAGCTGACCTGTTTCACTTGCTTTTAGTTTCCAGTGCTACTTATTAACAAGCTGGTACTAATATGAAGTCTGACTGAAAATACTCGCATGCATGATCCTTTTGTTCTAACAAAGCCTCTCTCTTCTTGGTTTGTTTTCTTTTTAAATGCTGCAAACCTTCTTGATAACGTCTGTTTTCAATCTTTGGATTATCATTATTTGTACTTTCTATAATCTCCCTGTTCTTCAGGTTCTGTTCTTGTTTGAACTGATCATGATGGTCTGTGCATGTTGGGTTTACAAATCTGTAAATGAGAACAGTTTTACTAACCATGTGACGACAGTCTGATTCTGCTGCTTTGACTACAGCTTGTGATTTCGTCTGTGTATGGGAAACATACACAGATGACAGAAAAGGACATTACAGTACAGTATTATTATTATTATTATTATTATTATCTGCTGCTTTAGCCAGAACCTTTAAAGATCCACTGACGTGATTTTTCTACTATTCATCAAATTACTCAAAATATATATATTTTATCATTTAAATATGTTAGTTTTTGCAAACAAAATGATAAATCACTTTAATTTTGCTTTAAAAGTGATTTTGAACTTCAAGCCGTGTTTAATCATGGGAAATCCGTTTACACCTGAACGCACCATCTGTGATGTAATGTCCAGAGTGAGAGGCAGAGGGCTCCAGTCTCTTCAATAGCGGACATTTTAAAACTTGACTAATTTATCAATCTAGGTGAAGATTTGAGCTATTTGTCTTCATTTTGGGAAGCAGAAAATAGTTTGGGTGATGGAACAAGAAACAACAGGATCTAATTTAGGTCTGATGCTGTATCAGACTGACCTTCATGTGGAGCTGCGCACACCGTGACAAGCTCAGAGCTCTGCCTCAACTCTGGACATTACATCACAGATGGTGCGTTCGGGTGTAAACGGATTTCCCACGATTAAACACAGCTTGAAGTTCAAAATCACTTTTAAAGCAAAATTAAAGTGATTTATCATTTTGTTTGCAAAAACTAACATATTTAAATGATAAAATATATATATTTTGAGCAATTTGATGAATAGTAGAAAAATCACGTCAGTGGATCTTTAAGTTCATATGAAAACACGGTCATGACATAAGAAAAGAGGAGAAAAACTCCTTCACAGCACAAATTTTCTGTTGAAAATTGTACATTAGGTGCACCCTCAGTCTGTTTTCTATCTTTGGAAGTCAAATGTCGTGATATGGAGACGGTTTGATTGACAACTCAAAAATAAAATGCTGACTATAAATTAAGTTGTTTAGAAAAAAGAAAAAAAAGAAGGTTGTGCAGACTGATGGTCCACTGTTAGACTTTTTGTTTGGTGAAATGACACCAGGTTGTGTTATAAAACGTTTGGTTTACTAATTGTGTGACATTTTTTCCTCTGTCTCTCTCTCTCTGTTTTCTCCTGATTTTTTTTTCCTTCCCATTTCTCCTGACATGGATTCAATCACTCCGCTGGACTCCAATGATTTTCCACATCTACGAACGTCGCCGGTGATTGGATCAAAACGTTCTTGCTGTCACCTGAACCCTCTCCTGACCAATCACACGACTCTACCTTTTTTATTCAACCGTTGCCAATCATTCTGCCCTCCATTATTTGTTTGTGTGGTTTTGTGTGTGGATGTTTGTACCCCTTCCCTCCTTCCAACCTCTCCCCCGTCCTCGTATCTTCTCTTCCTGCTCTGTGGAAAGCAAATGAAGAATCTTGGGCGGAAGGCAGTTTCTGCGTGCTTGTTAAAAGGAACAATCTTTGCCAGAGGAGAGTGCTGCAGCAGCTGTGCTGCAGAACGTGCTCGCAAAAGGGGTGACCAAATGTAGTCACTACACATAAAGGGAGTGCAGGAGGGGGAGGCACAGGGGGCAACCCCTTCTCAAACCCCCCTCCACTGCCCACGCATTCACAGTCACATAATTTATAAGAAAATCTGTGCCTCTTAAAACGGACTGCATCGGAGGTGCGATGACAGGACTACAACAAACCTACCTTTCTCTGTACGGGGGACATACATGTGGTCAGGGCGTAAAACGACTGGGACTTGCTTACAAAAAGGAGCTAATGAAAACAAACGTGAAAATAATAATAAAAAAAAGCAAAATAATAAAAGTGTTGGTATTTTGTGACCAAAGCATTGATGCCAAAATAATTGAACCTTCTTTTTTTTTTTTTTTGTTGCCAGTGTACAAAGCATAGTTAAAAACAGGAGCTTGGCCTGTGAATCTCTGGATACATCTGTGTGCATTTTTTTAAATATATATAAATATATATATTGGCCCCTCTTTCTTATCTCTTTCCAGTGTTAACAATAAATCAATGGAAAGTGAATATTAATTAGAAAAGACTATGGTTATATCTGCCTGTAAATATATGTCAGAAGAATAAAACCGTAGCTCAGTAATGTGAAAATAATGCCTGTCTGGGCCGGCTTTGGTTATTTTGTAGAGAAGACAAATTCACAGTTTAATATACACCACACACACACACAGCACTGATGCATATGTACACACACACACCACACATGCACTTATAAACATAAACACAGACGCATAAATTACCCTCTACTTGAAATTGCAGACGCTACAGTGTTTGCTGAGACTGATGCACGTTACTGACCAGAGTACCGTGTCTTTTACTTCAAACATCCGTCTGCCCCTCTTTAAATAGTACGTACCGGTATGTGTGTTTATCTTTGGTGCGTCTCGGAGGACGCCATTAATTCTTGATGTAAGCTCAGACGGCATTGATTTATTCGAGAGGTGTGCTACAGGAAGAGTCGATGGTCATTCTTTCCAGATCTTTCTGCTAGGTGCAAACTGCAGTAAATTATAAAGACTCTGAGGTCTTAGGATGTACCGACGCGATGTTTTCACACACAGGATCGAGTTCCTTGATCTGGAACTTTTGTTTTCACTTTCTACATGCCACTATGTGACCCTGTTTAGGGGGGGGGACTCTGTCCGGTATTATTATGTCTGTTTCCATTCATCCCTACACGTTACTGTTCTCAAATAAATAGAGTTTTAGAAGTTTCTGCTCTCTTCGTTCCATTTTGTTGACACAACTCGTCAACTGAGGCATCCTGTGAAACTTTGGTCTGTTGTCGCGTTTTATCCGCAGATGAAGCTCACTGACGGGTAGGCCGATGGCCTTCAGATTTAGAAACTGGACAATTTTTGATTCCTTGAAGCCCCCCAAACAAACTCCTATGGGATAAGGCCAGAATACTTCTGTCTGTCAGGCTGTGAACCTTACCGGACAGAGGTCGAACAATGTTCTGGAGGTGCTGGATTTTAAATGAACATTTTTTTTTTTAAGGAATGAGAAGAAAAGTTATGAATTTTATTGTTTTTGTTGGGTTCTCGTGCTCACAGCTTGAGCATTTACAGTATTAGATGAATGGTTGTACTGTCAGCTGGTTATGGTTCTTGATTTTTAATAAAGGTTGATGTAAACCCTGTTTTGGGTAAAAAAAAAAAACTAATCTTGGTCATTGTTTAAGATGACTTGTGACTGTGTGTGTGATAGTAGACAAACACACACATCCCCTCATATTAAATATGTTTTTAATGTATACTTGTGGGATATCTGTGACAATGCATTATTAATGTAACTCAAAATCCTAGTTTTGAAAAAATACAACCTTTTCTTTTTTTTACTTAAGTGTTCTTATTAAAATGTTTAATCTATTCATTGTTTTGGTGTCTTTCAGTTTCCATGAATCACATTTTGCAAACATTAAATAGCCTGTTTTACTAAGGATTTTTTAATTTATTTAAATAAATTTCTGGGTTTTGATCTCGTTGATTTAGGTGAAAGTTTCACGCGCCGGACACATTTGTGCTCTTAATGACAATTGGACAATAAATATTATCAAATGTTAGGTTTCCACTGCCTTATAAAATGTACAAGCTTTATTACATCATAAACATGTTTACATGCATAAGAATGGGATGAGAGAGGAATTATCTATTTCAGCATCCGGGTTTCTTGCTTCATTGCCGCAATGGTTTTCACATTCAGAGATTTCCTTTGTCACTTCATTATTGAGGGGGGGGGGAATAAACAAGATTGAAACTGACACAACAGCAATTGCAGGGAATAGAAATGGTAATATAAACCCATTTAAATCCAACAAGTTACAAGTGTTTAAAATGCATTTATGTATACCGGTAATAGATTTTCTCTAAATATCAAATATTTAGACAAAATCGGGTGCGTTGACGGGGATGTGCTCGCTGGCTGCTGACTATTTGTCAGCCGTTGTATTTATTAGTAAATAAAGGTTGTAACCCATCTGTGTGTTTTGTTTATGTGGTGATACTAAAGTTCTAAACATGTGAGACGTTTTAGACGAATCATCAGTTTGTAAACACCATAAAGCTATTAGCTTCACCGTTTCGTAAAATTGAGCTGTTCTTTTATTCGTTTATGTTGATGTCATTAACACTAGTTTCTCAGCTTTCTATTTTAACTAAAAAACTAAATGCAAGACAAGATTTGTATTTACATATTCTCATAAGGCTTACATGCAACACACTGACAAATACAATACAACTTTCTAAAA
>JBBPBX010003562.1:55373-71811 GCA_038048925.1 Garcialebias charrua
CCCGACCTTGAGACACTAGTCCATGCATTCATCACAACCTGCCTGGATTATTGCAATGCATTGTATGCTGGGATCAGTCAGGCCTCCTTCTCTCGTCTCCAGCGCGTCCAAAACGCAGCAGCTCAGCTTTTAACTGGTACACGTAAGTCTGAGCACATTACACCAGTTCTCTCCTCCCTTCACTGGCTCCCTGTGCAAACTAGAGTCAACTTTAAAATTCTGTTGTTGACCTATAAATATGGGGCCAAGATGGTGTAGAGGCAGTGGAACCGACTTGGGACCCGAAGGACTCAGGTTCGAACCCCAGTCACGGCATACCTTGTGGTGTCTATGGGCGGCACACCTCACCCCCAATTGTCCCCCGGGCGCTTTCAATAGCTGCCCACTACCCCACCTGGTGGTGGTTGGGTTAAATGCAGAGACTAATTTCATCTTGTATGGAAACATACACAGATGACAAATGTGACATTATTATTATTAAATGCCTAAATGGCCTCGCTCCCCTCTACCTCTCCGAGCTGCTGGAACCATATGTTCCCTCGCGGGCCCTGAGATCTTCCAATCAGATGCTTTTGGCGGTTCCAAAAACACGACTGAAGCTCAGAGGAGATCGGGCGTTTTCAGTCATCGGCCCCAAACTCTGGAACTACCTGCCCCCCAACATTAGACAGGCCACCTCCCTTCACCTGTTCAAATCCCTGCTAAAAACCCATCTGTTCTCTCTGGTGTTTCATACTGTGAGCTGACTTAGTGTAGGCCTGTATTTTATCCTGTGTTTTCATTTTAATGCTGTTCTTAAACATTTTTGTTTACTGCTGTTAATTTAATTGTTTTACCATTAGTGTGTGCTACGGTTTCTGTAATTTTTTTTATCTGTTTGATGTTGTTTGTGAAGCACTTTGATGTTTATCTGTTAACTGTGCTTTATACATAAAGATGACTTGACTATTAAAGAACAGGTCTTAAGTATTTGTGTTAAATATTTCCATGGCATTAAAAAAAGACAAATTAAAGAAAATGTAATACACATGAGGGTTATGACAAAGTCCTTGAAACTTTTCTCCCAAGTAAGAGGCCCCTGATCCCAACAAGTCTATCTGAAGGTCTCATCTGAGTCAGAATTAGGATTTAATTTACACAGTTTATTTAAAGATTAAAATCATGCCACTTCAAAATAAGACACTTTATACAATAAATTATGCAAACACGTTATAAAGCATCCTGATGCATGCTCAATAATCCAGGTAAAAAAAAAAAAAAATTTGAATGTCCAGAGGACCAGACTTAACTTTTTAGACTTTATAAAGTTTACACTCATGTAAAAACACTTAAAAACACTGTACTGAAACAGACTAGAGTATTTTTAATGTTTTCTATATTTTACATTTAAAGACGTGTACATTTTAACTCGGCTTGAAATGTTGGTTTTACTGTTTTTGTGTGCCGTTTCATGACAGTTCATTACTTTTATGGTTTCAGTTTATTTTATCATTTTTATGCTTGCTTGTGTTAGTGTACACAGCACTTTGGTAAACGGTGTTGTTTGTAAAGTGCTTTATGAATAAAGTTGTATTGTACCCTGATGCATGCTCAGTAATCCAGGTAGAAAAATCTAAAAAAGCTAAGTCTGGTCCTCTGGACATTCAAAAAACTAAACTAAACAAAGAAGCAAAAAAGTAGAAATGTTTCGTCTGAAAGACTTCCTCAGTCTGAGATGCTGTATTTGTCCAGAGGACCAGACTTAGCTTTTTTAGAAAGTTGTATTGTATTTGTCAGTGTGTTGCATGTAAGCCTTATGAGAATATGTAAATACAAATCTTGTCTTGCATTTAGTTTTTTAGTTAAAATAGAAAGCTGAGAAACTAGTGTTAATGACATCAACATAAACGAATAAAAGAACAGCTCAATTTTACGAAACGGTGAAGCTAATAGCTTTATGGTGTTTACAAACTGATGATTCGTCTAAAACGTCTCACATGTTTAGAACTTTAGTATCACCACATAAACAAAACACACAGATGGGTTACAACCTTTATTTACTAATAAATACAACGGCTGACAAATAGTCAGCAGCCAGCGAGCACATCCCCGTCAACGCACCCGATTTTGTCTAAATATTTGATATTTAGAGAAAATCTATTACCGGTATACATAAATGCATTTTAAACACTTGTAACTTGTTGGATTTAAATGGGTTTATATTACCATTTCTATTCCCTGCAATTGCTGTTGTGTCAGTTTCAATCTTGTTTATTCCCCCCCCCCTCAATAATGAAGTGACAAAGGAAATCTCTGAATGTGAAAACCATTGCGGCAATGAAGCAAGAAACCCGGAT
The DNA here is from genome assembly GCA_038048925.1 of Garcialebias charrua. Lineage (NCBI taxonomy): Eukaryota > Metazoa > Chordata > Actinopteri > Cyprinodontiformes > Rivulidae > Garcialebias > Garcialebias charrua. The sequence goes on from JBBPBX010003562.1 coordinate 57,710, forward strand.
GCTGAAATAGATAATTCCTCTCTCATCCCATTCTTATGCATGTAAACATGTTTATGATGTAATAAAGCTTGTACATTTTATAAGGCAGTGGAAACCTAACATTTGATAATATTTATTGTCCAATTGTCATTAAGAGCACAAATGTGTCCGGCGCGTGAAACTTTCACCTAAATCAACGAGATCAAAACCCAGAAATTTATTTAAATAAATAAAAAAATCCTTAGTAAAACAGGCTATTTAATGTTTGCAAAATGTGATTCATGGAAACTGAAAGACACCAAAACAATGAATAGATTAAACATTTTAATAAGAACACTTAAGTAAAAAAAAGAAAAGGTTGTATTTTTTCAAAACTAGGATTTTGAGTTACATTAATAATGCATTGTCACAGATATCCCACAAGTATACATTAAAAACATATTTAATATGAGGGGATGTGTGTGTTTGTCTACTATCACACACACAGTCACAAGTCATCTTAAACAATGACCAAGATTAGTTTTTTTTTTTTACCCAAAACAGGGTTTACATCAACCTTTATTAAAAATCAAGAACCATAACCAGCTGACAGTACAACCATTCATCTAATACTGTAAATGCTCAAGCTGTGAGCACGAGAACCCAACAAAAACAATAAAATTCATAACTTTTCTTCTCATTCCTTAAAAAAAAAAATGTTCATTTAAAATCCAGCACCTCCAGAACATTGTTCGACCTCTGTCCGGTAAGGTTCACAGCCTGACAGACAGAAGTATTCTGGCCTTATCCCATAGGAGTTTGTTTGGGGGGCTTCAAGGAATCAAAAATTGTCCAGTTTCTAAATCTGAAGGCCATCGGCCTACCCGTCAGTGAGCTTCATCTGCGGATAAAACGCGACAACAGACCAAAGTTTCACAGGATGCCTCAGTTGACGAGTTGTGTCAACAAAATGGAACGAAGAGAGCAGAAACTTCTAAAACTCTATTTATTTGAGAACAGTAACGTGTAGGGATGAATGGAAACAGACATAATAATACCGGACAGAGTCCCCCCCCCTAAACAGGGTCACATAGTGGCATGTAGAAAGTGAAAACAAAAGTTCCAGATCAAGGAACTCGATCCTGTGTGTGAAAACATCGCGTCGGTACATCCTAAGACCTCAGAGTCTTTATAATTTACTGCAGTTTGCACCTAGCAGAAAGATCTGGAAAGAATGACCATCGACTCTTCCTGTAGCACACCTCTCGAATAAATCAATGCCGTCTGAGCTTACATCAAGAATTAATGGCGTCCTCCGAGACGCACCAAAGATAAACACACATACCGGTACGTACTATTTAAAGAGGGGCAGACGGATGTTTGAAGTAAAAGACACGGTACTCTGGTCAGTAACGTGCATCAGTCTCAGCAAACACTGTAGCGTCTGCAATTTCAAGTAGAGGGTAATTTATGCGTCTGTGTTTATGTTTATAAGTGCATGTGTGGTGTGTGTGTGTACATATGCATCAGTGCTGTGTGTGTGTGGTGTATATTAAACTGTGAATTTGTCTTCTCTACAAAATAACCAAAGCCGGCCCAGACAGGCATTATTTTCACATTACTGAGCTACGGTTTTATTCTTCTGACATATATTTACAGGCAGATATAACCATAGTCTTTTCTAATTAATATTCACTTTCCATTGATTTATTGTTAACACTGGAAAGAGATAAGAAAGAGGGGCCAATATATATATTTATATATATTTAAAAAATGCACACAGATGTATCCAGAGATTCACAGGCCAAGCTCCTGTTTTTAACTATGCTTTGTACACTGGCAACAAAAAAAAAAAAAGAAGGTTCAATTATTTTGGCATCAATGCTTTGGTCACAAAATACCAACACTTTTATTATTTTGCTTTTTTTTATTATTATTTTCACGTTTGTTTTCATTAGCTCCTTTTTGTAAGCAAGTCCCAGTCGTTTTACGCCCTGACCACATGTATGTCCCCCGTACAGAGAAAGGTAGGTTTGTTGTAGTCCTGTCATCGCACCTCCGATGCAGTCCGTTTTAAGAGGCACAGATTTTCTTATAAATTATGTGACTGTGAATGCGTGGGCAGTGGAGGGGGGTTTGAGAAGGGGTTGCCCCCTGTGCCTCCCCCTCCTGCACTCCCTTTATGTGTAGTGACTACATTTGGTCACCCCTTTTGCGAGCACGTTCTGCAGCACAGCTGCTGCAGCACTCTCCTCTGGCAAAGATTGTTCCTTTTAACAAGCACGCAGAAACTGCCTTCCGCCCAAGATTCTTCATTTGCTTTCCACAGAGCAGGAAGAGAAGATACGAGGACGGGGGAGAGGTTGGAAGGAGGGAAGGGGTACAAACATCCACACACAAAACCACACAAACAAATAATGGAGGGCAGAATGATTGGCAACGGTTGAATAAAAAAGGTAGAGTCGTGTGATTGGTCAGGAGAGGGTTCAGGTGACAGCAAGAACGTTTTGATCCAATCACCGGCGACGTTCGTAGATGTGGAAAATCATTGGAGTCCAGCGGAGTGATTGAATCCATGTCAGGAGAAATGGGAAGGAAAAAAAAATCAGGAGAAAACAGAGAGAGAGAGACAGAGGAAAAAATGTCACACAATTAGTAAACCAAACGTTTTATAACACAACCTGGTGTCATTTCACCAAACAAAAAGTCTAACAGTGGACCATCAGTCTGCACAACCTTCTTTTTTTTCTTTTTTCTAAACAACTTAATTTATAGTCAGCATTTTATTTTTGAGTTGTCAATCAAACCGTCTCCATATCACGACATTTGACTTCCAAAGATAGAAAACAGACTGAGGGTGCACCTAATGTACAATTTTCAACAGAAAATTTGTGCTGTGAAGGAGTTTTTCTCCTCTTTTCTTATGTCATGACCGTGTTTTCATATGAACTTAAAGGTTCTGGCTAAAGCAGCAGATCACAAGCTGTAGTCAAAGCAGCAGAATCAGACTGTCGTCACATGGTTAGTAAAACTGTTCTCATTTACAGATTTGTAAACCCAACATGCACAGACCATCATGATCAGTTCAAACAAGAACAGAACCTGAAGAACAGGGAGATTATAGAAAGTACAAATAATGATAATCCAAAGATTGAAAACAGACGTTATCAAGAAGGTTTGCAGCATTTAAAAAGAAAACAAACCAAGAAGAGAGAGGCTTTGTTAGAACAAAAGGATCATGCATGCGAGTATTTTCAGTCAGACTTCATATTAGTACCAGCTTGTTAATAAGTAGCACTGGAAACTAAAAGCAAGTGAAACAGGTCAGCTCTCTTGCTGTAAAGTTGAAATAGTGAGCAGTTTAATTTAAGGTGTTAGTGCAAAGGGTAACATACTTTTAAATCCTTTTCTGTGCTTCATAAAATTACACTGGGAGGTATCGTTTTTGTACATTTCTGCATCTTAACTTTAGCTTAAAGTTGTAAAAACGTCCCTTCTCTGAACAGATAATTGGTCAAACGTTTTCCTGAACAGCTTCAGAGCACCGTATGCCAAACAGTCTCAGAGACAAGTACATGGCGCACATCTGTAAAGAGACGATGTAAAAATATGAAAGCTGACAACTCACCATCCTTGCAGATGGTGCTGACCACGCAGGCTCCTCCCTCCAGATTGTAACCGCTGTTGCAGCTGCTGCAGTTTCTTTCCCCTGGACCCAAACACTCGAAGCAGCCATTGTCACACCTGGTGGAGGTTGCATCAATAATTAAATGTAATCAAACATCTGTAAAGTTCAGAGGGCATCTGCTGGAGCCTTTATGCTACTCAGTTTCTGGTAAATATTTCTTCAGAGAGTGATTCAGTAAGAGAGAATTCATAACATTCATCACTGCAGCACAAGCTCAAGAGCAAATAAATATATTTTATGATTTATAAATTAATCCGAGCTCGCAGCACCGCAAATAATCAAATTATTAACAGATAGTTAAATAAATACCTCTTTATGAAGAGAGGGTCAATCTTCACACCTGGGGGACAAAAATAAAAAGTCAGGGGTTGGGAGCAACAATGACAAGTCATTTTTCATGGCTTGGTGCTACTCAGAAAATGTATGAATTGTCCTCAAGATGTAATCAGTAAGAGAGTTCAATAAAGACATCATTGTAGCACTCGACCCTCTGAGGTATGCATCATTGTCAAATTGATTGATTTAAAGCAGGAATCAGTCATCTTTAACAGATACATTGTCACGCAAACCTAGACTAAAATTAGACCTACTTTAACTGAAAACTTGTAAATTATTGCATCAAAACATGAAAATTCACCTTCTCCTGATCAATCTGTTGTGAGGAATTGCAAACTAATNAATAAAAGTAGTCTTTTAAAAAACTGGTGGAAATACTTTCCACTTCTTTTACTTAAAAGATGGATACCAAAACAAATGATAAATAAAATCTGCAGTCATGTTGGAGTTCATAAATTCAATCTGAAAGCATTTGTTGGTAAGGATTTTTTCTACAATTATTTTTAAACATCTTTTTTGGGGGGGAAGGGGGGTAAACAATTTACAAGTTCTGTGTTTGACTTTGAATCGGAAGAAGTCAATGAATCCCAATGAATCCCACATGTGAATTTTTTCAAACCTTTAAAATATAGAAGTGGTAGTATAAATATTCGACCAGTTTTGCGGTTTATGAATGGGAGGTCTTGCAATCATGTATTGCGTGTCTAAAAAATGAAGTTGGTTGTTTTTGAACAAGTCAAAATCCTGCTCCTGCTTGAAAAAAATAAACAGTCCAATCTACTTTGCTTGCTTAATATCTGCAAAACACTAAATGTATTAAATTCTGAAAAGTTCACAAACTGCACAGATGTTCAACAATGTATATGCCTTCAAATGTTTGATATGTGACATTTAGAGTGAGCTGCATGAGAATTGTAAAGCGCTACCAGAAAATACAGCTATAGCAAATAATAATAATAATAATAATAATAATGAATTCAATTTATAACGCGCTTTTCATTAGTGAAAATCTCAAAGCGCTACACACATTGAATGCTACACACATTCATACACCGGTAGCGGCAGACTACCATGCAAGGTGCTTTCCAGTCCTACCGGGAGCAACTCGGGGTTAAGTGTCTTGCCCAAGGACACAACGACACATGGTGTGGGGAACCGGGATTCGAACCACCAACCTTCCGATCGGGGGACGACTGCCATTACCACTACGCCACGGCCGCCCCGTCAAACTCCAGTTATGTTTTCCACTTCCACTGGTTGAGTCAAACTCAAGGCCCAGGGGCCAAATGTGGCCCTTGTTGACATCTTATCTGGTCCCCAAGATGTTATTTTAAATGTAAAATACTTTTATCACTTCAATTTTTTTCAGTAATCTTTGATTATTATGTCAAAAGTGCAACAGAGAACATCAAATGAGACCAATCAAACTCTTGTTGAGGAACCTGCAACCAAGAAAAGATGTCGGGTATCTAACTTGAGTGAATGTACATTCTGAAACCAGCCCTTAGTTTGAAAAATGTTTTAATTTCGGCCCCCTTTTGTAAGTGGGTTTGACCCCCCTGATCTAGAGCTATGCACATTTCAGTATAAACTCAGAATGAATCATGTAACTGAGCATCTGTGTTCAAGAAAACATGACATAACAGTTCATGTGATGGTGCGTACCTTCTAAATTACTGTACTCTGAAACTTAATTTAAATTTAAAAAGCAAAAAAATAAAATAAATCATATCCAGCTAAATTGGAGAAGTGGTGTTGTGACAAAAAAAAGACACCCCAGCCATGAGGAGCACCCCAGCCTAAAATCTAGTAAAGAAACTGAAAGTTAAACTGGGTTTCTTTTTCAGAAACAGATCATGTCTAACACTGAATGCTAGGAAACGCCTTGTATTTGTGACTTTCCTTCCCTCCATTGATTACGGTAACATTCTCTACATGAATGCTCCTACAAGCACCTGCAGATGTTGGATGTGGTCTATCATGGTGCACTAAGATTCATAACTGGCTGTGATTATCGTACCCACCACTGCACCCTGTATTCACTGGTTAATTGGACATCATTAACCTCACGCAGACTCTTCCACTGGTACATTTTCATCTTTAAATCACTTCTTGGTCTGCTGCCTTCATACATCTCCTCCTACATGTCTTTGCGTGAGTGCAGCTACAGCGTGCGCTCTCAGGACATGATCACCTGCAGTGTTCCGTCAGTGAGGACTGAACTTGGAAAAAGGGCCTTCTCCTACTCCGCTCCTGCTTCCTGGAATATCTTACAAAAAGATCTAAAGATCTTGACTTCTCTAAATGTCTTTAAGAATCTGTTGGAATCCTGGCAAAGACCAATGCAGACATGTTCCTGTTTTTAGTTTTCTACATTTGTCTTATAATCTGTCTGTGTTGCTACTTTTGATATCTTTGTTTTAACTTGTTAAAAAAAAATCTGAATGCCTCTCTTATGATTGTCCATCGTTGATTGCCCAAGGAAATTCTACTGTTGCTGTTGTCATCATTCTTTGTTTGTAGCCAGGTCTCTTGTAAATGAGTCCTCGAGGCTCAATGGGATTAACCTGCCTAAATAAAGGTTGAATAAATGAACACTAATATTTGTTTAAAAGTCCAGCGTAACTCACACAAACCTGTGACTCTCAAATAATGACACAGTTAAAATTATGTGATTTATTTTATGATGTTAGTGTTTTTAAAGTCAAAAGAAGCAGCCAGTGTTTGCACCCTTATTTCGAGAGTTACTGCCTCAAAAATTCACACGGTCTCCTAAAAAAGCTTTCAATCTGTAACTTTTATTACTTTTGGTATTTTAGTATGTAGCATTTTTATTTCCACTGCCTCCTTTTATTGCTGCTGTTTTTATTTTGATTTTCACTGATTTATTGTACCGTTTTTTATATTTATATATCACCACTTTTTTTCAGTTCGGGTAATGACATAAAACAGATTTTGGATATGATGAAAACAGAATTTATAAAAATACAAACTTGGTTTAAATTAAACAAATTATCTTTGAATTTAGATAAAACTAACTACATGATTTTCAGTAACAAAAAGGGAATTGTTGATGACGATCCATTTGAAATTGAAGATGTTGTGATCTGTAAAGTGAGTGAAGTGAAGTTTCTGGGTGTTATCATTGATGACAAACTGACATGGAAACATCATGTAAATTCCATTAAAAAAAAACTAGCTAGAGCAATTGCAGTACTGTATAAAGTCAGGGATTTTTTAATTGATAAAGCTTTACATATGTTGTATAACACAATCATTGCTCCACATTTAATCTATTGTATTGAGGTTTGGGGAAAAGCATGCAAAACTATTACAAAGCCTGTTTTTATTTTACAAAAGAGAGCTGTAAGAGTAATCACCAGAAAACATTTCACTCACCCTTCAAACACCTTGTTTATTCAACTAAACTTATTGAAATTCCAGGAATTGGTAGAATATAGTATTTTATCAATTATGTATAGGGCTCATAATAACACATTACCTTTAAATATCCAAAGAAATTTTATAAAAAGACAAAGTTATTACAATCTCAAAGGGACAGAGATATTCATCAAACCACAATTCAGAACCAGCTTAAAAGGACGGTCTACCTCAATTCAGGGAATTCGATTGTGGAATGCTCTGGAGAGTGATGTTAAAAATGAAAAATCAATGTATACATTTAAGAAAAAGGTCAAAAAGGACTTGCTCAAAAACTATATATGATGTAATCTTGCGTGTTTGTGTATTACAATTATGTTGTACTTATGATGTACGGTACGTTTGTGTATTACAGTTAGAAAAATTAAGTAGAGTTATTCATTTTATGAAGCAGTTTGTGTATTACAGTTAGAAAAATTAAGTAGAATTATTCATTTTTGTGATGAATTTGTGTATTACAATTAGGAAAATTAAGTAGAATTATTCATTTTGTGAACATCTTGATGTTGTGCCATCTTTTAGTTTGTGTATTTCAATTAGAAAAATTAAGTAGAATTAAGTAGAATTATTCATTTTATGATCTAGTTTGTGTATTACAGTTAGGAAAATTAATAAAAAAAAAAAAAATAGGAAAATTAAATAAAATTATAAAAAAATAAAAAAAATAAAAAAAAAATAAAAAAATTAGAATTAGAAAATTAATTAGAATTATGGGTGATGTAGTTTGTGTATTACAGTTAGAAATATTAAGTAGAATTATTCATTTTGTGATCTAGTTTATGTTTTACAGTCAGGAAAATTAAGTAGAATTATTCATTTTGTGATGTAGTTTGTGTATTACAGTTAGGAAAATAGGTAGAACTATTCATTCTGTGATGTTGCTTGAAAGTTATCATTGGTTGAACAAACTGTGAAATAGGGGCAGATATAATAAGATTTCATCTTCTTTCTGCTCCCTTCATTTTATCCTACTTGTAATCTTGTATCTGATGAAACTGTCTTGTATTGTTCTTTTAAAATGAATGAATAAACATCAAATCAAATCAAATCAAATATTTTCTGTCCTGTTAAGCACCTTGGTCAATGCAAGGCATTGTAGGAAGGTGCTATACAAATAAAGTTTATTATTATTATTATTATTATTAAAAACCTCCAAACAATAACTAAGGCTAAGTATACAGTATTTCAAAATGTAAATGAGTGTTTACATGTAGTGAGAACAAAAGTCCATTAAGTCACTTTTTTTTCTCTCGCCTAATTCATCACTGAAGGAAAAAAAAAGGTGTCTTAAAGTAGCGCCTTGAATGACAGGGGTGCTTTTTTTGGCACAACACCGGCAGGCTAACGAACAAAGGTCGCTAACAGAAGAGCAGCTAATGTCAGCTAACTGCTCATAGAAACTGTGAACTTGTGTTGAAGTGGAGCAACGTTATTCTGCAGCTGTGCCCGTTCTGCCGCCATTATTCCTTATTTCAACAACTGTTATCGTCTTTAGCTTCTGCTTTACTGAAAGCTAACCTGGCCATATTTCGATTCCAGCGTCTCGGAGCCTCCGTCTCAGATGGTCGTTCTCCCGCTCCCTGATCGATATCTCCTCCTGGTATTCCAAAATCGTGTCCTCCACGGACTTGTAAATCTCCTGCGCGGCGAGCATGAGACGCTCGGTCAGGAAGACGTTTAAAAACTGCAGCTTGGTCATTTTTACTGGGGGTCGGGGGCGGACGGTTTGCACGAAAACCTTGCTAACACTCAAAATTGTCCCCCAAAACGCCTGTCACGTGACCTGGATTTGTTTTCTTTCTTCCAAAAGAGTCCCGTCTGCGGTGAGACTACAAGCCACGCCCACTTTGGGAGCGTTACAACGTCTCTTAAAGGTGTACGCACGAAAAATACACTAAGCTCAGATGACAGAACTACGGTGGCCCTGAGGTGCAAAACACATTAACAAATAAGGCTAAACACTTTAACAAATAGTTCTGAAACACTTTAACAAATTCTGAAACACTTTAACAACAGTAGTTAAAAAATAAAAAAGCTAAAACTAGCAAAACAGTAGCTAAAAGATAAGACCAGCAAATTAGTAGAAAAGCTAACACAAGCAAAACTACGGAAGGGTATTGCTGTCATCCATGATTTTTTTTGAGCTTATGTAGTAAAAACGTATACGTATGTAGTAATAACGTGATAATAATAATAATAATAAATTCAATTTATACCGCACTTTTCATTAATAAAAATCTCAAAGTGCTACAACAATAAAACAAGTGATAAAATCAAATAAAATCAATAAAACAATATGTAGTATAATATGTAGTAATATGATAATATGTAGTAATAACGTGATACGTATGTAGTAATAACGTGATATTATGTAGTAAAAACGTGATATTATATAGTAACAACGTGATACGTATGTAGTAATAACGTGATATTATGTAGTAATAACGTGATAATATGTACCGGTAGTAATAACGTGATACGTATGTACCGGTAGTAATAACGTGATACGTATGTAGTAATAACGTGATATTATGTAGTAATAACGTGATATTATGTAGTAATAACGTAATACCCTTCCGTACAAAACAGCCTTTTTGGGAATGCTGAATCAGCATACACACAATTATTTAATTGAATCTTTATTTGTATCGATATATCCAATATTTCAATACATATTTGTTTCACAATATCTTGTTTATGTAAATTATTAGTGTAAAAATAAAAACTGTGGGAAAGTTTAAAGTGGAGAATTAATTGGAACACCAAAACTTATTCATTCAGGTTTATTTAAATTTTTCTTCTTTTGGCTTTTTTCCTCAGGCGTCGCCACTAGGGGTGCACCGATAAATCGTCCGATTTCCTTAATTTGGGGAAATCGGCCAATGCTTATATGAGAAACCGATTTTACAGACTTTTTTTGTTTGTTTTAACAATTGTCTAAACTTAATTTATATTTCAGAGCACTACCTTGTGATCAGTTAAAACAAGTTTGTATTGTTTCTAGAATATTGTTTAAGGGTCCGTTTTTCAACAAAATAAGATTGAAATTTGAAGGTGCATTGTGACCTTACAACATCTAACAGTGTTGCTTATAAAACAAATCGGTATCGGCCAAAATCGGAATCGGCAGGTCAGACTTTGTAGAAATTGGTGATCGGCCAAAAAACTGCAATCGGTGCACTCCTAGTCGCTACAGCGAGTCATCCTCCTCCATCTCACTCTGTCCTCTGCATCCTCTGTCCTCTTTCCAGCTACCTCCATGTCCTCTCTAAAGGGCGAGGCAGTCCTCCGCGCTGTTGCCAGCGCCGCTCGACGTGCGCGTGCTGCGCGCAGCCGGTTCACAGCAGAGCTCCGCTTGAGCAGCTACTCGGGGAGCGTTTACCTACAGGACAAACTGAGGTCGCTGATTGGTCATTTGCTGACACGCCTACTGAAATGATTGACAGGTCTGTGAGTGGTGAGAAAAGCCACAGGCTGCGCAGCGTTTTTCTGTGTTTATATGTTAATAAAAAGTTAAAATAAATAAAATAAAAACAGGGAACGCTGCTCCTGCAGCCCACAGCCCACCAGGAAATATTTAGAAGCTGGCGTATCCACGTTGGACATGAGTTTAGTTCACTTGTGACAAGTTCATTCATTCCTCCTCATCGGAGGAGGAAGTGAATGGTGACCGCTTCAAGCGATCACTTGACTTTTGGCAAAAAAACAAAAGAAAAGTCCGATCAGCGATGAAGAAGGGATATTTAATTCATTTGTGTTTCATACAAAACGGTCCGCCACCAGGGCAGTTTATTGTGAGACAACACGCGCGCGTGAGCGGTCGTAAAATTTAGGGCGAGGCAGACCTCCACGCTTGACCGAGTGCCGCGCCATGCCGTGTGAGCGCCGTGCGAGCGCCGTTGCACAAGCCTTTGAATGCTCGCGTGAACGCGCCAAGCTCAAATTTTACGACCGCTCACGCGCGCGCGTTGTCTCACAATAAACTGCCCTGGTGGCGGACTGTTTTGTATGAAACACAAATGTATTAAATATCCCTTCTTCATCGCTGATCGGACTTTTCTTTTGTTTTTTTGCCAAAAGTCAAGTGATCGCTTGAAGCGGTCACCATTCACTTCCTCCTCCGATGAGGAGGAATGAATGAACTTGTCACAAGTGAACTAAACTCATGTCCAACGTGGATACGCCAGCTTCTAAATATTTCCTGGTGGGCTGTGGGCTGCAGGAGCAGCGTTCCCTGTTTTTATTTTATTTATTTTAACTTTTTATTAACATATAAACACAGAAAAACGCTGCGCAGCCTGTGGCTTTTCTCACCACTCACAGACCTGTCAATCATTTCAGTAGGCGTGTCAGCAAATGACCAATCAGCGACCTCAGTTTGTCCTGTAGGTAAACGCTCCCCGAGCAGCTGCTCAAGCGGAGCTCTGCTGTGAACCGGCTGCGCGCAGCAGGCGCGCGTCGAGCGGCGCTGGCAACAGTGCGGAGGTCTACCTCGCCCTTTAAAGGCTCGGATATAGTCGCGCTTTGGTCCGCAAGCTGGAGCGCGCGTGCTGCGCGCGCACTGTGCCGTGCGGCTTCATGCGTTTATAGTGTAGCACGGCAGCGCATGGCAAAGTGCTGTTCTTTTACTGACCAGCAGGTGGCAGTACCCTCTAAAACCTGTGCATATGTTGCAAGAAAGGGTGTAGAAGAAGAAATCTACCGTAGAAGAAGAACTGTTTGAAATCACACAACAAAAACAAATGGCTTTCCGCTCGCTCGGGGAATTTAATACATTTGAATCACATAAAAAACATTCCTCCATGCGTCGCGACGCCGTTTCCACGACCACAGCGGCGCAGACAGCTGCAGGCTCTGGCGTGAAGGCTGTCGGTGAGGTCCCTACCCGACCTGTCAATCAATTGGCGCGCGCTAGGCTTGCGGAGCTTCAAAATCTGGGAGGTGCACGACCACGCGCGAAACCAACGCGCTGGCCAAAGCGCGGGGGCGGGGACTTCGCGATTGCGTCACTTTGGCCGCGCTCTCTCGCGCCCTATGCGACGCGTCAACCATATCCCAGGCTTAAGCCCCCAGTATAGCTCTGCATTAGTCCGAGCGCCGCGGCACGCCGTGTGAGTGCCGCGGCACAAGCCTTTGATCGCGGGCGTGAACGCGCCAAGCTCAAATTTTACAACCGCCTATGCACACGCATTGATAAACTGCCTCGCGTGTCAGCAAATGACCAATCAGCGACCTCAATTTGTCCTGTAGGTAAACGCTCCGCCCGGCTGCAGCTGCTGGAGCCTGCACTCCAGAGAGCTGCGCTTGCACAGAGCTATAATATGAACTGCCTGCGCGCAGCACACGCGAGTCCAGCGGCGCTGGGCATAACGCACAGCTATACTGGAGGCCTTAGAGCTTGGCGCGTTCACGCAAGTGTTCAAAGGCTTGTGCAGCGGCGCTCGCACGGCGCTCGCACGGCGCTCACACGGCGTGGCGCGGCGCTCAGTCAAGCGCGGAGGTCTGCCTCATCCTTAACTTATTTATCTTGTTTATCAAGAACAATGTGACAAATCTATTTTTGCAACCATCTCTGTATATAAACGTAGGATAGGACAACTTTGTAGTTCCTGTCCTTGTTTAGATTTTTAAATAAAACTGGACTTGCAAAAATATTCATACAAATTATTAACTTTTAAAACAAACCACACAATAATTAACTGTGCAACAATAATTCACACAAAATGCATAAATACTGTAAGTGATAAGACTTTAAAAATGGTATATGATGGTAAAACTGATGTGTGTGAGAGTTCACAGATATGATTTGTCTGAGTGGTCATATTGAGAATAAAAATAAATACATTGGTTCGTTTTATTCAAGTTTATGAACTTTTACAGGGCGGCACGGTGGTGCAGTGGGTAGAGCTGCCGCCTGTCAGTGAGAAGGTCGCTAAATGAATGGAATCCCGGCCGGGGATGCCATTCTTGAAGGTGTGTTCTCTCTGTGCATGTGTGGGTATAGTTTCCTCCCACAGACCAAAAACATGCATGTTAGGCTGATGGTAACTAAATTGTCTCTAGGCTTGCGTATGAATGGATTTTTTTGTCTCGTTTGTCTCTATGTGTCCCTGTGATGGACTGGAGACCTGTCCAGGGTGTCACCCACCTCTCGCACAGTGATAGCTGGATATGGTCACCAGTGACTTCTGTGACCCCAAAAAGAAAGCAGCAGGTAAAGATAATGGATGGATGGATGAACTTTAACCATTCTGAGGACTTCTAAACAAAAAGGAAGACTGTCCAAATGACGTTTTGTTCTCATGAAGGAGCTCCTGTGATACCATGAAAATTCCCTTTGGAACAAGACCATTAAAATATTTAAAAACCTTCACATGAAGATTATACAGAATTATCTGAACTACGTTAGCCTTTGTCTTTACTGTGACTCATCAGAGCCTTAGTGGAACATGAAAGCTGTTAGGTAGGGATGCACAATATTATCAGCATGGTATCTGTATCGACCGATATTAGCGATAGAGTTCAATTTCGGACATTCCATCAAAATAACTCACCGATATAAAAGGTGCTGTTTATAAATCTGTTATTGTATGACAAGGATGCCTGCAGCGCCAGTGCAACGTTATGATGTCATGCGTGCTGTTGAGTTTAGATTTGTGAAAATACACATTTGCACTGT
>JBBPBX010003563.1:0-2500 GCA_038048925.1 Garcialebias charrua
TTTACCATCCATCCATCCATCCATCTTCTTCCGCTTATCCGGGGTCGGGTCGCGGGGGTAGCAGCCTAAGTAGGGAGGCCCAGACTTCCCTCTCCCCAGCCACTTGGAGCAGCTCCTCCGGGGGAATCCCAAGGCGTTCCCAGGCCAGCCGAGAAACATAGTCCCTCCAGCGCGTCCTGGGTCTTCCTCTGGGTCTCCTCCCGGTGGGACGTGCCCGGAACACCTCACCAGGGAGGCGTCCAGGAGGCATCCTAACCAGATGCCCGAGCCACCTCAACTGGCTCCTCTCGATGTGGAGAAGCAGCGGCTCTACTCCGAGTCCCTCCCGGATGACTGAGCTTCTCACCCTATCTCTAAGGGAGAGTCCAGACACCCTGCGGAGAAAACTCATTTCAGCCGCTTGTATCCGAGATCTTGTTCTTTCGGTCATAACCCAAAGCTCATGACCATAGATGAGGGTGGGAACGTAGATCGATCGGTAAATTGAGAGCTTTGCCTTTTGACTCAGCTCTCTCTTCACCACGACAGACCGGTACAGCGCCCGCTTCACTGCGGACGCTGCACCTATCCGCCTATCGATCTCACGCTCCAGTTTTCCCTCATTCGTGAACAAGATCCCGAGATACTTAAACTCCTCCACTTGGGGCAGGACCTCCTCCCCGACCCGGAGAGGGCATGCTACCCTTTTCCGGCTCAAGACCATGGCCTCGGATTTGGAGGAACTGATCCTCATCCCGGCCGCATCACACTCGGCTGCAAACCGCTCCAGTGAAAGTTGTAAATCACGAACTGATGAAGCCAGTAGGACCACATCATCTGCAAAAAACAGAGAAGCGATTCTAAGGTCACCAAAACGGATCCTCTCAACACCTTGGCTGCGCCTAGAAATTCTGTCCATAAAAGTTATGAACAGAATCGGTGACAAAGGGCAACCTTGGCGGAGTCCAACTCTCACCGGAAACGAGCCTGACTTACTGCCGGCAATGCGGACCAAGCTCTGACACCGGTCGTACAGGGACCTAACAGCCCTTATCAAAGGGCCTGGTACCCCATACTCCCGGAGTACCCCCCACAGAACCCCCCGAGGGACGCGGTCGAATGCCTTCTCCAAGTCCACAAAGCACATGTAAACTGGTTGGGCAAACTCCCACGCACCCTCCAGGACCCTGCTGAGGGTGTAGAGCTGGTCCAGTGTTCCACGACCAGGACGAAAACCACACTGCTCCTCCTGAATCCGAGGTTCGACTATCCGACGGACCCTCCTCTCCAGAACCCCTGAATAGACCTTACCAGGGAGGCTTAAGAGTGTGATCCCCCTATAGTTGGAACACACCCTACGGTCCCCCTTTTTGAATAGGGGAACCACCACCCCAGTCTGCCAATCCAAGGGAACTGCCCCCGATGTCCACGCGATATTGCAGAGTCGCGTAAGCCAACACAACCCTACAACATCCAGAGCCCTAAGGAACTCCGGGCGAATCTCATCCACCCCCGGAGCCTTGCCACCGCGGAGCTTTTTAACCACCTCGGCGACCTCAGCACCAGAGATCGGAGAACCCGACCCAAAGTCCCCAGGCTCTGCTTCCTCAGTGGAAGACGTGCCAGTAGGATTGAGGAGGTCTTCGAAGTATTCCGCCCACCGACTCACAACATCCCGAGTTGAGGTCAGCAGCACGCCACCTCCACCATAAATGGTGTTGGTCTCGTACCTCTTTCCCCCCCTGAGACGCCGGATGGTGGACCAGAATCGCCTCGAAGCCGTACGGAAGTCATTCTCCATGGCCTCTCCGAACTCCTCCCACGCCCGAGTTTTTGCCTCAGCAACCACCCGAGCCGCATGCCGCTTGGACTGCCGGTACCTATCAGCTGCTTCCGGGGTCCCACAAGCCAAAAAGGCCCAATAGGACTCCTTCTTCAGCCTGACAGCATCCCTCACTGCCGGTGTCCACCACCGGGTTCGAGGGTTGCCACCTCGACAGGCACCAACAACCTTGCGGCCACAGCTCCGATAAGCTGCCTCGACAATAGAGGCGCGGAACACGGCCCACTCGGACTCCATGTCCCCCGCCTCCCTCGGAACGTGTTCAAAGCTCTCCCGGAGGTGGGAGTTAAAGCTCCGTCTTACGGGAGACTCTGCCAGACGTTCCCAGCAGACCCTCACGATACGTTTGGGTCTGCCAGGTCTGACCGGCATCCTCCCCCACCATCGGAGCCAACTCACCACCAGGTAGTGGTCAGTAGACAGCTCCGCCCCTCTCCTCACCCGAGTGTCCAAGACATGCGGCCGCAGATCAGATGAGACGACAACAAAGTCGATCATCGAACTGCGACCTAGGGTGTCCTGGTGCCAAGAGCACATATGGACACCCTTATGCTTAAACATGGTGTTCGTTATGGACAATCCATGACGAGCACAGAAGTCCAATAACAGAACACCACTCTGGTTCAGATCAGGGGGGCCGTTCCTCCCAACCACACCCCTCCAGGTCTCACTGTCATT
>JBBPBX010003563.1:5000-46574 GCA_038048925.1 Garcialebias charrua
GAATCGGCCAGATGGCCGCTTGTGAGCACAGAGAATATTATGGCTAACTTTACAGACAAAACAGAGAAGGAAGTTGCAAGTTAAATGTTTACCCTGAACTGTACCATAATATAAAACCTGCTTGTTCTGCAGAAATAAACCAGCAGAAGGGTCAAACTCGTGCAAGTAACAGATCATCATTAAATGACAAAAAGTATACTGTAGATCAATTCTGAATTAACACACAATAAAAAGAAAGTTCAATCTGATTAATTGGTGTCCATTAATTCAAAATAATTGTAACAAAAATGGTGTCCACTTGTCTCCTTGAGAGCTTCAAGAAGGTGTAACACTGAGAGTTTCAGAGAGATGTGGAGAGGTTTAACTCCAAAACGGACATGAGGGTCCTATATCTCTACACATATCTATCTATCTATCTATCTATCTATCTATCTATCTATCTATCTATCTATCTATCTATCTATCTATCTATCTATCTATCTATCTATCTATCTATCTATCTATCTATCTATCTATCTATCTATCTATCTATCTATCTATCTATCTATCTATCTATCTATCTATCTATCTATCTATCTATCTATCTATCTATCTATCTATCTATCTATCTATCTATCTATCTATCTATCTATCTATCTATCTATCTATCTATCTATCTATCTATCTATCTATCTATCTATCTATCTATCTATCTATCTATCTATCTATCTATCTATCTATCTATCTATCTATCTATCTATCTATCTATCTATCTATCTATCTATCTATCTATCTATCTATCTATCTATATCTATATATATATCTATCTATACTTTATATATAATAATACTTTCTACTTTACTATTCCTACTTGTGGTTTTTCCACATCGCAGGGCTTCAGGCAATGGATCCCTTGGAGGGACTACTGTATAACTTTATTCAAAATATTAAAGAACTAATCGGTTTTTCACTTTTCACATTTTGAAACCATGTCAAACTTTATACGAGGGTTGTCCAAATGTTTTGTGCATCTCGACATGTGTAGCTTCTTTATTTGGAGTAGGACACCTGATGTCAGAGTCAGAGAGTCAGAGTCAGAGAATCTTTATTGTCATTTGCACCACATGTGGTACATGTGATGAAATGAGATTATGTACACAGGGTCCCAGTTACATCTAACAATAAAATGTAAGAGAAGAACAGTAATAACATCTAAGACATGAACTAAGAAAAACATCAACTAAAAATACACTAAGTACTAACATCATAGAAAAACACTACTCCAAACAGCAGCACGAACATGAGTCTGTATGAGCAGATGGGCACGAATGAACACAGCAACATGAAAACAGATCAGCAGCAACATGTCATGGCTGACATTAGACGGTTCCAAACACAAAAGCACCAGCTCTCGTGGTAATTTAATGAGCTCTCCGTGGAGCCTCATTAAGGAGTCATGAGGGGTGGGATGATGGAGAAAGAGGTGAGGGGTCTGTAATTGGAATGGCACACAAGTAGGACGTGGGGAGGGTTACCTGTCACAATCAGGTGGTGACAGCTCCGTTACAAAATCCCCAAGTGTGCTCGAAGTGTAGGACGTAGTTATTAAGAGACTGCGTGTGTAATGACATTTTTCTGAACTGTCGCTGCCAAAAATGTCACAGAGAAGTAGATAATAAATTACACCCATAAACTGCACTGACGTGGGTCTTACTAACATGACTGATGGGATCGTTGATCCAATATTGAGTCAGTTTTGCAAAAAGTGTCTGCTTACCGGTATATAGAAAGCATTTCCTTTCTTGCAGCTAAGTGTTTATTTTCTAATTTAAAGATGATTGCAACAACCTGTGTGCTTTTATTCTGGACTGGAAAGAAAGGATCACAGCAGGGTTATTTTGAAAAATTTACCTGTTTGCTGGCATACTTCTGCCATATGAAGCGCTTCAATTTAAAAGAGTAGAAGCCCAGCTAATATGTTATTTATGTGCAAATGCTTTGACTGTGTATGCTGCAAAATAATAACCCTACCTACAAGGAGCCGGAGCACCAGCTGCTCATAACTCACAGAGAAAACACTCTTCTTCTGGCATGTGTCTGGTCTGGGTTTGCCATCGCTTCCAGCAAGAAGTTCTCCTCGTCTCTTCCCTTCTCTTAAATTCTCCCACATTCTTACAGACACAGTCACGCTGCTACAAGGTAGCAAAGCCAAATACCCGAGCATGGAACCATAGACTCTCACGTCTTACCAGCTTTGACCCCAATCTGTCGTCTTGTCACTTTCCTTATCAATTCACTTATCACCTCTTTTTTCTTTTGTTACTCCTTGCCCTTTTGTCCATATCATGTCATTTTTATTCCACCTGACTCGTATACTCTGTATTTTTTAAATCTTCATTTTCAGCCTATTCGAATAAAAGGACCCCCCCCCCCCATTAAAAAATAGATTCTCGTTGCCCTTCCACAGAGAACAGAGAATGAGGGATACACCTCAGAGCAGGGATTAATGAGTAATTTGTAATTCCTTTATCCCCTTTGCACCTAACACCTCTTTTCTGAGTTGCTCATCTGGAAAGACAACGGACGTACTGTGTGTGTACATGTGTGTGTGTGTGTGTGTGTGTGTATGTGTATGTGGAACATTAGAGAAGCGGGGGAGGAAGAAAGTAAGTCAGACACTGATGGGAAAATAGAGCTTAAAAGCATTAGTTGAAAATTATGCAAATGTTTGAAACTCCCATCTTTGGTTTGGCTGCAGAGTGTGCTGTATTATATCGCTGCTGCTGCTGCGAGTGTGGGTTTGAGAGTGTGCGGCATGAGGAGGTGGTGGTCACAGGCTGGCAGGAAGAGTCTGCAGTGACTGGATAAGCTGTGTTTGACGAGGTTCACACTGAGGATACAAGACTGCACAGGAGTAATCTGCTCATTTACAGGGACGGACAAACCCTGCTTATATATATGTGTGTGTGTGCACATACAGTAATATATATACAGGTAGTCCCCGATTTACGAGCGAGATCCGTTACAACGAGGCACTCGTAAACCGGAAATCTCGTAATTTGGAACGGCCGCCATTTCGCTCGTAAATCCGGAAATCCGCTCGTAAATTGGAACGGTTTTCGCTAGCGCGCCTAAAAACACTCTATTTTCATCTAAAAACTACTTTTGAGTGCATAAAAATGATCGGAAACGTGTGTTTATATGCTTAACTAACTAACTGTAGTGAAAAAACACATGAAAACTCAGTATTTTTTTCGTTTTTTCCAAAAATGTGCAGCTCGTAAGTCTGGAACCTCGCAGATCAGAGCGCTCGTAAATCGGGGACTACCTGTATATATATATATATATATAGTTCAGTTGAGCTGGACGTTAGGCCCAACTCAGCCCGCAGGACACGTGACGCGGCCCGCCCCACGCCGTCCAGACAGCGAGCACCGATCTAGGACCAGTCGGCAGATGATGGACGACCCAGATGGAGGCAGAAAACCAGTCGGGACCGCAGTAGACAGGACAAATAGCCGACAGAAGGACGCCAAGGACAAACAGCAGCGAACTAAAACAATAAATATTTGACATTAAAATCTACAAAAGTATAAAACAGACAGATAAAATAGTGCTTTTACTCACCACCGAGCTCCACCTCTAGCAGGAGAGGGAAGCAGGAAGCTTGTAACGGCGGTCGCTAAAACAGTCCATAGCGACTGAAAACACCCAATTACGCCAGCGCGTGACACAGCAAGCCAACGCCGCCGGAAGGCGGATGACGTGTAATCACCCCTGGAGGCTGGCTCCGTTTTATACAGGAAGCCAGCCCCACCAATCACATCACCTGTGTGGTGCATTTAATGTCTTTTTTTTTTTTTTTGTAGGACTTGTTAATATGGCTCAACAAGTGATTGCACCACTGCCTGTCTAAATGTAGAGAAGGCATAAACTCTTATAGCAGAAATATACTGGGCCGCTTAGTATTTTGCTTATTTTGCTTATTTTTGCTATATTTTTCAGCAGGGTACTACAGCTGTAGGTGTTGTTTTTAAAAACAAACAAGCAAACAAACAAACAAACAAACAAACAAAAACTCACCAATTTGAAAAGCAACTTTAGGAATCAATTTGGTGTGTGTTGGTGCAAAACAGGCAGAACAACCTCAAAAAACAACCAACCAACCAACCAACCAACCAACCAACCAATCTAACTTTAATAATATTAATAATAATAATAATAATGTCACATTTGTCATCTGTGTATGTTTCCATACAAGACGAAATTAGTCTCTGCATTTAACCCAACCACCACCAGGTGGGGCAGTGGGCAGCTATTGAAAACGCCCGGGGGGCAATTGGGGATAAGGTGTGCCGCCCATAGACACCACAAGGTATGCTGTGACTGGGGTTCGAACCTGGGTCCTTCGGGTCCCAAGTCGGTTCCCCTACCTCTACACCATCTTGGCCCCCAACTCCCAGTTGTTCAACCTGTGCTGTACCTCTCATTACTAATCTTATCCATTCTTGAACAAATAAAGAAACAAAACAAAAAATATGGTCCTGATAGTTGGATCAATTCACCAAATTCTCCCATTTGTTTGGAAACCACTGCCAGTCCTTACTAAACAGTGTTTAAATGAATGTGTTCTTGAAGTTTGACTCCCTAAATCACATGTGTCAAACTCAATGCCCGGGGGCCAAATGTGGCCCTCATTAACATCTTATTTGGCCCCCAAGATGATATGCTGAACGTAAAATACTTTAATCACTTGAATGTTTTCAGTAATATTTGATTATGATGTAAAAAGACAACAGAGAATGTCAAATGAGACCAATCAAACTCTTGTTGAGGAACCTCCGACCAAGAAAAGATGTTGGGTATCTAACTTGTGTTCATGTAGATTCTGAAACTAGCCCTTAGTTTGATTTTGGCCCCCTTTTGTAAGTGAGTTTGACAAATGATACCACGAGCTTAAAATTATTAATTTTATTCAATCAGGTTTTGTAAATCATTGCTCGATTTAAAATTCTACCCTCTTATTTGAAGCTTTCTTTTAAAATAAAATGTCCTTCCTCATGAACTTTAGTTGTTTGTGTCACATGCATAACTTTGGGGAATTCTCTCTTGTTTTTGTGCTCTGTTGTAAATTCTAGTACACAGACAGGAAGCAGTTTTTCCAAACTGAAGAAATACAGCTTGGTTTCAGACGATAGTAAAGAACTGATGGGACTACATCTAAGAGGTTTTAAAGTACTCTTCAGAGCCAATGAAGATGAAAAACTCTGAGCTCATTAAACAATGAATAATCATTAGAAAGCCAGAAAAAGAATCTGTATTAAACCAAAGCTGTGATTCAGTCTGAAATATTCTAACAATTACTGAGGATTATTAGAAAATTCATTTTGTTTGGAGTCCATATTTCCCAGAGGATGAACCCTAATCTCAGGGACTGCTCACCAATCCAGTGCCTATAAAACCTGGGATTAGTTTGTTGATTCCTTCACTTTTCATCAAGTGTTCACCAGGAGCCTGAATTCAATCATTATGACTACATTTAAGAGTTAAACATTTTTCCTGCAGAACATTATTTTCTGCACCAAATCTTTGGCCATCATTGGAAATCGGTGCACACCAATTTGAGTCTACATCTTTTATTCAGTCCCTGATAGTTTTGTTTTGTTGTCTTTTCAGATTGTCAAATGACTAAAACATAATTGAAGGAAAACTATTTTCATTTTCATGAGCAGATAAACAGATTTAAGAAAGGTTTGAGCTCTTTTTTACTCTTTTGGAAAATTCAGAAAATCACAGTAATTATAACTAAAAAGAAAGCATCCACAAGAAGAAAAAAAAATCCAGTTTTACTACACAACTTTTTGTTACTTTTATGTAAGAAGAATAATTACAGATACCTCACAGCAGAGGAATATTGGCATATTCTCAAACATATTCTCAAACAAATCATATTTCCCTCTGAAAGCATGATGGTTACTTTTGCAAAGTTAGTTCGTTTTTTCTTCTCCTTTTATGGATGGCCTCCCTTCTCACCTTACAGCCATCCTCTCACACTGATATGAATTTTTTTTATAGAGAGAAAGGAAAGATAGAAAGTAAGACAACAAAACACAACAATTATCCACAAATAGAGCACAAGGCAAACACACCCAACCTCCGTCTGCAATCCTGCAAAGTACATGACAGAACACAGCAAAGTTAGTTCTTAAATCTAGAACATTGGAAGTTAAAGCAATAGACCTAAATGTCTGTTTTCATGCAACAGTGAAGCCTTCTCTCTCTATGCTGCTCAGCACGTCTTAATGATGCACACCTCTGGGTTCATGTTATTACTAATGTGTTTTTCTCTGACACTCAGAGAGGTGCATGAAGACTTCTGCTGAGTAAAGCTTTTGCGTTTTCAGTCGAAAACATCTGCTCAGGTTAGACAAGACATTTGGAGTACCTGATGGAATAACACCTTTCAGTTACATGTTAGTTACTGAGTAAATTTTTTTTAATAGTCATAATATAATAATGTGTTCAAGGTTCAAGGTTCTTTATTGTCATTTGCATCACATGTAGTATATGAGGTGTATTGAAATTGTGTACTCAACATCCCAGTTACACCCAAAAATAGCAAAAACATAAAGTGTAAAAAGAAACAGTATATAAGGATCTAACATATAAACTAAACAATAATAATGTAATATAATACGGTGTCTTGAACAGCAGCCTGTCTGTAGTGAGCAGATGGGCATGAATGAGTAGCTTAAAGGCAAGAAATCAGCAGCATGGATAATAAGCAGCACATACAGGTCACATAATAAAAGGGGCATTACAGTGATTATCCTGGTTAGAGGTTCATGAGTCTAACAGCTTCAGGGTAGAAGCTGTTCCTCAGTCTAGTGGTTCTACACTTAATGATCTGCAACCTTCTGCCTGAGGGGAGCGGGGCAAAAAGTGTTTGTGCTGGGTGAGTGGGGTCCTTCATGATGCAGGCGGCCCTCCTCCTACATCTGGAGGTGTAGATGTCTGTGATAGTGGGGAGACTGACTCCAACAGACTTCTGTGCAGCCTTCACCACTCTCTGCAGAGCTTTTCTTTATGCAGCTGTGCAGCCTCCATGCCACACGTTGATGCTGGAGCACAGGATGCTCTCCACTGCACACCTGTAGAAGGAGGTGAGAACTGGGCTACTCAGACCAGCTCGTCTCAGCCGTCTGAGGAAGTAGAGTCTCTGATGAGTTTTCTTGATCAGGCTGGTGGTGTTGTTGCTCCAGCTGAGGTTATCATTCATGTGTACACCCAAGTACTTGTAGCTGGAGACTACTTCCATCGTAGATCCTCCTATATTCGGGGGGAGGAGGGGATTGCTCTTTCTGAAATCCACTATAATCTCCTTCATTTTCTTCACATTGATGTGGAGGTTGTTCTTCCTGCACCAGCCCTCCAGATGTTCCACCTCCTGCCTGTAGCTGGACTCATTGTTTGTGATGCATCCCACCACCGCTGTATCATCTGAAAAACTTTACAATATGACAGCCTGGATGGGTAGCTGCACAATCATAATGTGAGCAGAGTAAACAGGAGAGGGCTAAATACACAGCCCTGAGGGGAGCCAGTGCTGAGGGTTATGGTGGAGGAGGAGAAGTTGTGGATCCTCACAGACTGTGGTCTGTTGGTTAAGAAGTCTAGTACCCAGTTACAAATGGAGGGGCTTAGTCCAAGTGTGAGTAGTTTGTCCATCAGGGTTTGGGGGATCATGGTGTTGAAGACAGATGTGAAGTCCACAAAGAGCATACAGATGTATGAGCCCTTCTGATCCAGGTGGGTGAGAGCAGTGTGGACCACAGAGGAGATGGCGTCCTCTGTTAATTGATTCTCGTGGTATGCGTACTGGTGTGGGTCCTCGTTGATGTCAATGGAAGCTTTGATGAATTCAGAGGATACGTATGTCCCCCAAATACAATATCACAATATTTAAGAATAAATGAAAACTGATAAATTAAACAGATTCTGTTAGTGCTGCAAATGTAAAAGAATAATTATAACAACAGCTCAAAACCATGTCAAAGAAAAATAAAAAAACATAAGGGGGTGGGGGCACATGAGCCCCCATGAGGTCATGACTGCAATTTGGTGGACTCTGTCCAAAGTACACAGCATATGTTTTATGTTTATATTCAGATAAGATTACCTGCACTTTCAGTGCACATGTATTTGTGACAGATTCCCACTGAAAACGTACCCATGGCTATGCTTCAGCTGCGTTTTATTGTTTCAATCTAACATCGCACGCTGGGTCTTTCTTTACACAGAAGAAGAAAAGATTGACCACATTTGGGGAAAAAAGCAACTAATGTCTCTTGAGACACAAATGTGACACAGTCGAGGGTTTTATAAAACTTTAAACTGACAGCAGATTAGCACTTTGCTGTCAGTGTGAGTGGTTTGTGTACATTCTTTATTTGGTGCATGCAAAGAATTTATATTTGTGTACCACCAGTCCCCAAGGAAGCTGAGTGGGAGTCTGCACTTGCAATTAATCTTTGATTTTGTTATCTTATTACAAGTTAATTATCTTCGTCTCCTGATAACAACATCTGTTTTGTTGTGGCAGCGGGTTAATTTATGTTGACGTCTCCGTGTTTACTTGCACACCTGCTGGCTGAATCAGAGAAACAGGAACTGATCAACAGTTTAACTGCAGCAACGTTCAGTTGCATATCTTTGCTGAAAACTAACAATAACTTATAAGAGATTAATGTTGTAATTCATAAGGAGGACGTTTTTTCCATTTTGCCAGTTGCGTTACCTTGAGATAACGTGTAATGTTGAGAAAACTAGAGAAATTGCATTTCCTGCGACATTGCAGTGTGAATTTTTATTGCTGAAGAACTTGCTGAAAAAACAAACAGCTGAAATTAGCTAAAAACATGCTGAACTGTAGCTGAAATGAAGGAACAAGACTGAAATGAATGAAGGAACAAGCAAGAAGGCAAAAAGAACACATTTTTGCAGAATTAGGTATAAATTAGCTGAAATTAGCACAAAAAAATAGGAAATGAGTTAAAAAAGGCTGAAATTAGCAAAAAAACAAACAACTAAAAAGTAGCTGAAAAGGCAGAAATTAGCTTAAGCTACCAGGAAGAAACTGAAAGAACTAAAATGAGCTAAAAATGTGGAATTAGTTGAAAAGGCTAAACTTAGCATCAAACAGCTAAAATTTTCTTTTTTTCTTTTTTCGGCTGCTCTCTTCTTCAGGGGTTACCACAGCAAACTAAGTCACACGAAGACTTGGCAGTTATTTTTACGCCGGATGCCCTGATGCAACCACAGACCACCGAGTTACCACAGCCCTCTGTGTGGAGCAGAGAGCTGCTATCTAGGGTGCCCGGAGGAGCAGATGATGGGGTTAACCCTTAGATGCATAAGTGGGGTCAAAAATGACCCCGAGGGTTGTTATTCTTCAAAAACTCTGAAATTAAAAGTTTTTACTCTTCCATATTCCAGGTATTCCTCATAAAACATGTTTGTGACTTCAAGCCATTTGAATTTTTTTAAATGTTTTTATACATTTTCAGAAATTGCAGTTTTTGTGTCACTACCCCAGTTTTTCATGAGTGGGGTCAAAAATGACCCCAAGCATTTCCTATAGAATCTCAAGGGTTTTCTTTGGGAACCTTTGATTGTTACCAACTGTGACTGTCAAGATACATTTTCTGTCTCATTTACACATCTGAGACATGCAGTCTCACCACTAGGAGGTCAGTTTGACACAGCAGCATACAAAGTACATGTATTATCTTCATTTACCAACTCCATGACTCTACTGTGACAGAATACATGTATCATGTTGGTCAACAAAGTAGACACTCTTAGCTAACTACAAAATAATGTAAGTACTTAAGCTAGCTAACATTACAATAGTTTAGTAAGCCAGCTGATATTACAGCATTTGTTGTGTAGAGACTCACTGTATTCATAATTCCTTGTAACAAATGCAAACCTGTTAGGTAACCTATTATATATTATTATTATATATATTATATTATATATAAATTATTTTAAAAATCTGTATGCCTCTTTTAACACCAAGCCACAATTTACTGAGAAGTCGGTCAGGGCCTGCACCTGGGTTTAGCACCATCTCTCCAATAGATGCATGAAAGCAGTTTATCACTGAGAGTATATTAGAAGGGCAGCACGGTGGTGCAACTGGTAGAGCTGCTGCCTCTCAGCGAGCAGGTCCCTGGCCTTTCTGTGTGGAGTTTGCATGTTCTCTCCGTGCATGCGTGGGTTTCCTCCGGGTACTCTGGTTTCCTCCCACAGACCAAAAACATGCATGTTAGGCTGATTGGTAACTCTAAAATTGTCCCTAGGTGTGAGGGAGAGAATGAATGGTGGTTTATCTCTATGTGGCCCTGTGATGGACTTGCGACCCGTCCAGGGTGTACACTGCCCCTCGCACAGTGATTGCTGGACATGGGCACCGGCGACCCCCGTGACCCAAAAATGAAAGAAGCAGGTAAAAGATAATGGATGGATGGATAGTATATTAGAAGAGATGTTGACATGAACAAACATGGAGGGAAGAAGTCGCAATAAGCAGAGGGAAAGAGTGGAAAACTCTAAGCAAAGAGGAGCTCATGGCCTTCATTGGAGTGACCATTCTTGCAGGAAGTGAGAAGAACTGAAATGTACCAATGTGTGTGCTCTTTGGGAGTTTTCTACACAACCCAAGGTAACCTGAACCTACCAACCGACATCACTGAAGCAATTGGAAGATGTGGAGTGACAAAAGTTGCAAACAAGTAACAGGAGAGAGGCACAGAGGTTCAACAGAAGAGAAAGAGGTGCCAGATGTGTCCAAGAAACAAAGACTGCAAAGCCACCAATTGGTGCAGGAAATGCAGTACTACAGTGTGCAATGGTCACAGCCAAAAGCAAATAGTTTGTGACAACTGCACACAGTGAATAGAGAAAAGATGTTTGTGTAGGCACATGTGAGTGTACAGTGTTCTGGTCATTTGTTGATTCTCTTTTTTGTCCTTCAGACAGATGGACATTCTAGCACTAATTTTTGAAGATTTTTGATGTTATTTCGTGTGAAAAAAATGTTATAAAAAGTTATGAATTAGCATGTTAAATGTAAAATCAGTCTTTTGTTGACCCAAATATAATAAATATAATCGCCTTTGACCAAAATTAAAGACATAATTTAAATTCATTGCAAAATCACATTGATTCTAATTGGGGTCATTTTTGACCCCACTCATGGAAGAATGTAGGTATTGGTCGTTCATGCATCCTAGGGCTAAGGGCCTTGCCCAAGGGCCCAGAGTAGGCCAAATGAGGGTTGAGTCAGGTGTGGGGGCATCACCTATTCCAGCCACATTTTGATGTTGTCGGTATCTGGAGTTGAACCGGTGTCTTCCGATCACAGGACCACCTTCTCTAACCTCTGCGCCATCACTCCCCCATAAAAACAGCTAAATAGTAGCTGAAATAGCAGAAATGGCAAAACTAGCAGAAAAAAGATGAAAGGAGCGTAACAAGCTGAAATTGCCATAAAGAAACCAATTAGGTTGAAAGTAGCAAAAAATACAATGAAAAACTTGAATTTATCTTAAAACAGATGAAATTAGCAAAAAATGAATAAATTTAAAAAAGCTAAAATGGTAGCTGAAAAGGTAGAACAAGCTTAAGTTAGCAGAAGAAAGCAGGATGACCAATTATGGCACTCTGAAAGACGAAATGAGCACAAAAAAGTGGAAATTATCTAAAAAAACTAAAAACAACACCAACAACAACCTGAAATTAGCACAAACAGCTAAATTGTAGTTGAGATAGTAGAAAAAGCTGAAACTTGCAGAAACAAGCTGAAATTAGCATAACAAGCTAAAGTTAGCAGAAAGAAGTTAGAAAAAGCACAAACATGTTTTACTTAGCAGAAAAAAATTGAAAAGAGAACAAAACAGCAAAAAAAACAAAAAAAAAAAACAGCTGAGATTAGCTGAAAATAGCTGAAAAAGTTTAAATTTGCACAAGGAAGCTGAAAGAAGATGAACCAGAACAAAATGTGACAGGAGCAGTAAAAGGTTGTAAACCGATCTGAAGATATGAAGGATGTAAAATGAGCTCAAATCATGTTCTATGAAGAAAAAAGGCTAAATATTTCAAAAAGCTAAAGCTGTACCAATACCAAGTGTACTGCTCCTGAATGAGCTGAATGTTGTGATTTGTTACCCTGATGCTTGCTCAATAATCCAGGTAGAACAATCTAAAAAAGCTAAGTCTGGTCCTCTGGACATTCATGTGTTTTGAATGTCCAGAGGACTAGACTTCGCTTTTTTAGATTTTGACTTGTTAGTTGTTGAAATAGCTTGAAAACTGTGGGACGAGAATCGCGCCAAAAAACATTCAGAAGAAAAGTGGATCACAATAGTGCGACTCCTTCATAAACATTTACACAATAATATAAAACATGGATCTTTTATTTCTGCAAATTCTTCCTCATGTCTCTGGTGACGAAGAAGAAAGCTCAAATCAAACCGGCCTATCGTGTTACCACTCGTGTCGCCGTATTAATCTGTACAGTGGTGTCGAGATGTCTCATTAAATCTGATCTTCAGAAGAGAAACATGGCAGTATGTGCGCACGCAAGAGCTGCTAATTACACAACTGCAATTTGGCGTCTGAATGCAAAATGATCATTTTCACTGCCCCCTGCTCAGAAAACCAATCAACTTGTCAACACAACAGCCATAATCAGAGTTTGATGAGAAGTAGAGCACGCAACAGGATGGAACTGGGCCTATTATAATGTTTTAATGACAACAGAAGCAGCCGTAATATAATAATGGTGCAAGTTTGATCACTTCCATTGACAGAAAGTAACTTCCTGTGTGGAGCTGAGATGCTCAAAACGTTGACATGTACTGTTTCATGCTGCACTCCTGTCTCCAAGGTAAAATGGTGTTTTAAAAAATGATGAAAGCTGCTGTGCACTCTTTTAGCATCCTGCTGGTACTTAGGTCTCTCTAACCACTTGTCCAAAGCTGCAGAGTAATGTTACGCTAAGCTGATGGCGCAGAGCCCAGCATGAAAATATTCCTGTTGAACTAATAAAAAATACGAAAAGAAAAAAATGTGTGAAATGATTTCACGTTTATGTGTACACCTATAGCATCAGGTGTTCCTGATCATCTTCCTCTCCTGCTGTCTCTCCAATTTTTTATATCCTTTCCTGAGTTTTGCTTTCCACACGCTCCTCTTTCCTTCTCCCCTGCCGTCTTCTCTTCTTTTGTAGTTTTAGTGGAGCACATTTAAAAGGACTGTTTGACGTCAGCTGGTTTACCCCCAGGTCTGACTCAGAGCAAAGCCTTTGCCTCGAACAGTGGGAGAAATAGTAACTCTTGTGCTTTTTGCTGGAATAACAACATGCAAAAGTGAAGAGAGTGCCCAAACATTTTTTTTGAACTAAACTTAATTTGAATCTTGCATTAAATTGTTGAATTTAGGGTAACTACCAGAACAAGAACTTAAATTAAATGTCTGATGGTCCTTGTTGGAATCACCTGCTTTCTATGTTAAATTTGTTGATTTAGATTACTGGTCCGCAAAGCTATGGTCAGGACCCAATTGTAGGGCATGAGATTAAATGAAGCTCATATAATCTCTGCAAATTAGACTTAATTTTAAAAAATGCAGATTGGTTGCATTAATAAGCATAGCTTTTGTGTGCTGTATTATTAAATCCTTGTTAAAGTTTTTACATTAAAACTGGTGGTTGCAACTTCGGCCATTTTTATTTTGTAGGTCAGTTCAAGAACCTCTGATTTAGACCAGGGGTTCTCAGACTTTTTGGCTTCAGGGACCCCTTACAGAGGAGAAAAAGTTTCAGGGACCCCCTCATAACCCTCATGTTTATTAAATAATTTTCTTCAGTTTGTCTCTTTAATACACTGGAACTATTTGTGTAACATAAATACTTAAGACCTGTTCTTTAATAGTGTTAATACAACTTGTATTCTTTTAAACATGGGGTATTTTTCATTCGACACACTTAACACAATTTTTAATTTCAACTTCCAAAAATGACAGTTTTGAGAAAATTAACAGAATCAAAAACCACTTTAAAACTCTACCTGTTCACACAATGAACATAATAAACGTATTGCCACTTTTTCAATTTATTACAGAAAACTCTTTACATGAAACTGAACAGAATCATAACAGCAGTAGTCATACCAAGTAACAGAGCTTCACTTGTGAATTGGAATGTAGGAACGCAGCGGGTGGGGGTGTGGTTTGGGGTTCCTCCCCAGAAAACCTGAATAAAAGATGTGATTTCCTGCATTCTGGTGTATTTCAACGCATTCTTAAACATCTACGTGCTTGTAAAAATACACATTTTATTTTCGGACCCCCAAGCACCAGCTTGTGGATCCCTGAGGTTCCGGGGAACCCAGTATGAGAACCACTGGTTTAGACATTATATTTATTTATTATTTTGCAGAACTACAGTTCTGCAAAAAAATTGCATTATTCTAGTTGCTGATGTTTATTAGATTTCAACCAGCATCATTTATGCAAAACTACTGAAATAACTGATTATTGTTGTTAGAATTTCCTCCACGTTCTGTATTTTACTACCTGCTGGTGCGATGAGTGTAGCATCACAGCAGAAGTCTGGAACAGGATGAAGGAGTGATTGTGGGGTTAGAGGCATTTTGATGATGATTGTCCTGTTTTCAGGTCTCCAACAACAGCACACATTAATCAGGACTGGCTACCTGCTCACTATTAGATGAAAGCTAAACTTTAGCATTGCACAGCTCAAGCGACAACAAATCCTGCCCTGAAGCTCCATCAGCGGCAGACTCTGGTGATGCTTTCTTTGGAAAGCACCAACCTGCTGTTGTAGTATCTGTCATCCCTCAGTTACACAAACAGGGACTGACAGCTACAGCACTTGCTGTGTTAGTGTCGAGTCGTTTTCATTTTGAGCCTGATCACCGGCTCTTTTTTATTCTCCCTCTCATCTTTGTTTGCTTTCGTTGGCTTCAGTTTTTTTTTTTACTCAAGGATTTATTCTTTATTTAACTGCAGGGAAACACAAAACACTTTACCCTCATTTCTGTCACACATCTGTGATAAGGTTGGAGTTTTTTTATTTTTTGTTTTTGATTAATTCAGTCTGTTTTACTGTTAATTAGCCTCAAACCACTTGCATGGCATGGCTTCTGTCTTCTCTGATTAAAAAAGATTAGTTTTATTTATTTAATAACTAAGCTGAAAAACACAACTGATACACTAATGACCATATTTTTTAGGGAAAATAAATCCCTGCACACATTTACTTCTAAAAACGAGTGCACGGTGGTTTTCTTAACGTTTAATTTCTACAGATTTTCTGAACACATTTTAGTTCTTGCTCAAAACATCCCACGCTCCAACCGAATGGGCTTTTAGCTTTAAGTCCAATCTCTCCCTCGTGCATTTAGCTTCACTAAACCATTCCATCTGTTAGCAAAAGTGAAGCCTATATTTTATTTTTTGCTGTTTTCATTGCTGACCTGCTCTCAGAAATGTCAGCTTGAATTCTGCACCACCTTCTTCTCTGGTAATAACCCTCCTTTTTATGCCAGCAGAAGTAGGAGGAAACAATGCTCTGCTCGGGTCTCGTATCCATGTTCTCCCACTGCTCTAATAGAAAGTGACAGAACTGAGGGTAATTTGACCTCTGAGCTCTGCCGGAAGACTATAGTTCATCAGCATGAGATGTTGGTTGTATTCTGTCCTACGGGATTTGAACTCCCCAGCATCCTGTTTCCCGATGTTCACTTCATGCTCTCGAAAAACATAAAAAGTCATCGGAAGCTGAGGATGGGAGTGCAACTTTGTCTTTCTGCCTGACGTTGAAAGCTTTTTTAAAAAATACAGTAGTCACTCACTACTTTGCGGTTCAACTTGCGCGGGCTCGCTCATTTGCCGTGTTTCCAAGTAAGATTGAACATAACACACAGTTGGCTGATTGATGGATGAGCCGCATGATCGGCCTGGAGTTTTAAATTTAAAATAAATTATTTAAAATTATCTAGCAATTGCTGCATATGGAAGCAGCCCACATGTTTAGGGAGAAGCTCCCTCCTGCAGCTTGTCATGATCTCCGCTCTGCAGAGGAGAAGTGGGCGTGGCCAAGAGCACTGACAGGTGGCAGAGAGCAGCTATGGCAGAGAGAGCGGAGCTCATGACATTCTGTGCTCGTTTAGAGTGTTTAGAGAACCCCCCGCGATAAACGAGGGACTACTGTACACTGTTTTAGTACTAGACTGAATATTATTGCCAGTGCTTTTGTGCTTCATTTGCCTTGTACCTACAAACAAAAGGTGACCCGTTATTAAAAAAGAAAAGCATTCATCTGTCACTTTTTAATTCAAAAACCTATTTTTTTGTCACAAATTATCTTTTCCCCAGAAATTCTTTTATTTCAGAGAATTCAAATAATTTCTGACACTTTAAAAAGTGTGTGAAATCTTCAGCCTTGGTGTGAGGTAAAGAAAGTCCTAAAGCCTTTTAATTTCACATGCAGCCAGAATAACATCTGATCTTGAGTAAAAGGGAAGTGTATGTGAGGCTCACTGCAACGTGCATTCAAATGATCAATCATTAAATCAGCTATATGGGGAGGTCAATCTGCTGTGGTGAATTAACAGTTAGACCATAATAGCAATAAACATTACATGTGTGCAATGCATTTCCTTTTATTACTACTGCTTTTAGACATCACACCCAGCCCTGGTGCACGGCTGATGACTGTAAAATGTGCCGCTCTTTCATATCTGCTGAATGTGGGAACGTGTGTTGTCATTTGAATAAACATAATTTTTCAGCAGTTATATAAGAGAACTGAATTTCAATTGAGTTTTATACAAAGCAGTACAATAAAGGAGGTATTATTAGACATAGAAAAAAAAAACAGGAAATGAACCGGACGTGTGTTTTCTGTTTAGAGGCATGCGTGTGAACTTCTGAACGTCAGTTTCTAAAAACGGATCGTTTGTAGAACTTCAGTAAATTAATATTTTTATTATTTCTACAAAGTATTTCGGGCCATTCCCTTTGCAGCCTGCAGTCAGCAGACGCCAAAAAAAGCACCATTTGTCACCACTTACCCTTCACAGGAATGCAGTTCATGATTCTCAGTCTGCACAGGAAATCATTCATTTTATACAACGTCAAAACTGAAGTATTTTTCTTTCCTAGTATGAGCTTCTATTGGTCCATAATAATAAAAAAAAAACTTAAATGCCAATCCAAAGACATCTGTAAAGATTAATACATTTTATTGAATTTATAGTGAGGTGGTTTTTCTTCCTAAATACTGCCAGTCTTGTGAAAAAAAATACACTCAAAATAATAATTTTAATTCTTTCTAACATTAGAACAGTAATTCAGCACTTATTTTAAGTAAACTCAGCACTCTGACAAGTGTGAGTTTCCTCTTTCCCTGGAGAATTTCCTGATGTACACACGAAAGGATAAATTATATCCATGGCATGATTAATTACAGCCAGTTTGTTGGGAAAGAACTAAGAACAGAGAAACAAAAGGAGCTATAATTTATTTTCTATACCTGTTAAAAACAAACTTTAAAACCGTGTCAGTGTTTGACATTGTTAGCGCTTGACTTCGAACCTTGTTACTGTAACTTTTTATTGCCTGTTACACAAAGCGAAGGGGTGGTGAGGCTTTTGACCTTTTTTGTGTACCGTATTTTTCGGACTATATAAGGCCCATTAAGCCAAACAAAACAGTCAGGTAAGTTAAACTTTATACAACTCATTCATTCAACCCTTATTTATACAGGTTAATCCTATTGAGCCTCGGGGACTCATTTACAAGAGAGACCTGATTGACTGATGACAACAGTGTAACAACGACAATAGCAGACAGTCACAAAAGAGGCATACATTTTTTTTTTTTACAAATCAAAACAAAATAGCAACCAAATGGACTGTCAAATGGAAAAAGTAGCAAAAATAACGAAAGAAATAAAAAACAGCTAGATTATAAGGTGGTGTAAAAACTAAAACCAGGAACATGTCTGCATTGGTTTTTGCCAGGAACTTAACAGATGTTTAAATCCACTTGGAGAGGTCAAGGTCGAGAGCTTCAGATCTTTTTGCAAGATATTCCAGGAAACAAGAGTGGCGTAGGAGAAGGCCCTTTTGCCTAGTTCAGTCCACACTGAGTGGACTGAACTCATTCACAATATCAACATAAAATCGGTTTGAGGTCAGTGAGCATAACCAGAGTTAAAGTAGGGATGGGGCTGATCCGATAAGGTATCGGCGTCCGATACCAGCATAATTTACGTATCGGATTTTTCCAATCCAACCTGCAGAGATTTCCGATCCATGATGCATGTCTCTGTGTCTGTTGAAACGGCTCCACATGTGATTCCCTGCCTGCTGCTCTGCACGTTGGCTTCAAACTATGGAATGGATATCCTGAAACCAGACTGCCTGCTTAGCAGCTTGACTGATTACTTGCAGCCAAAATATAGTTTATGTGTATCCTCCATGAGAAATTTATCAGTACAACAGTAGACGATCATAAAAGAGCATATGAATTGAAAAATAAAATAAAATTATATACACACACACACACACACACACACACACAAAAAAAACAGCTACATTGTAAAGCGATGTAAAATACTAAAAACAGGAACATATCTGTGTTGGTTTATGCCGTGAACTTAGCAGATGTTTGAAGCCATTTAATCACTTTAATATCCACTTTAAAGCTAGGAATAAAAAGCATTTTTTGCATTAGCAGGATTGAACTTTGAAACTTAGCCAACATTAATAAAACTGACCTCAAGTTGCCTTTTAGGCATGCATGAATATATTTGTACAACTTGTACTTGCTTGTAGAGAGGGGATTATTACAGAATACATATACTACTGATAAAACCAATAATTATGATGATATCAGAATTAGGGATGGGGCCGATCCGATCCAGTATTGGTATCTGTATCCGATACCAGCATAATTTAAGTATCGGATATCGGAACCAACCTGCCGATATTTCCGATACTTTCTAGATGTCAGAGAGCACGTATATTGCACCATACTCTGTGACTTCTGTCTTAACGTGTTATTGTGTCAGGTAAACCCAGAGAAGACACGCTGAGCCTCACTACAGTAATTCACAAACTCAAAAGTCAAAGTCAAAGTCAACTTTATTGTCAGAACTGCAATATGTACAGGACATACACAGGATTGAAATTGCTTTTCTCTCAGTCCCTCGGTGCAACAGTAACCATTTAAACACTAAAACACTGAAACATTTAATAAACATAAGCATAAAATAGTAAAAGTGTAACACTGTCCTGAGTTTTTGCATAGTAGTATAAAAGTATGAAAATTTACACCAACACTAAAACACTAAACATTTAATGAACATAAGCATAAAATGAAATAATAAAAGTGTAATACTGTCCTGAGTTTTTGCATAGTAGTATAAAAAAGTATATCTATAAAATAAACTGAAGGTTCTAGCATTGACATTTGCAAAGAGTGGCAAAGCAGCATATGAGTTAATGTACACAGTATATGTATGAGGTAGTTGATGTTGGTATAGAGGCAAAGTGGCATATGCAGTAAGGCACATTGGGCATCCTTAAATAAGGCTGGTCAGAGAATACTGTATATGTATCAGCAGTAGTGTAGATATAAAAGTATTGTAAATGTAAACAGTAGTAATAAATGTAAACAGTAGTAATAAATGTAAACAGTAGTAATAAATGTAAACAGTATTAATAAATGTAAAGAGTAAACAGTATTAATAAATGTAAAGAGTGAATGACAGTAAGTGATGTAATACATCACTGCCTATAGTCATACAACAGTAGTAGTACTGTATAGTCATGAATAGTCATAAATGTAGTTATACATTCATTAGTGCAAATATGAGAAGTAGTGCAAACTGAATGAGCACATGACCGAGAGTTTAGTGAATAACCCGTTTGATGACACAGAGTCCAGTGTTAAAATCTTTGTGTTGAGTGGTAATGTGTGAGAAAGTTTTTTGTGTTAAGGCAGTTCAAATGGGAGGGGAGGCAGAGCAGGCAGAGTGTTTAGCATCCTGACTGCCTGATGAACAGAGCTGTCTCTCAGTCTGCTGGTTCGAGCCTGGAGACTCCTCAGTCTCCTCCCTGATGGCAGCAGTCTGAAGCAGCTGTGTAGTGGGTGTGTGGGATCACCTGCCATGCAGTGGGCTTTCCGAGTGAGGCGTTTGCTGTGTAAGTCCTGCAGTGAGGGCAAGGAGGTGCCGACGATCTTCTCAGCTGCTCTCACGATGCGCTGGAGGCTCTTGCGGCAGGATGCAGTACATGCACCAAACCACACAGTGATGCAGCTGGTCAGGACACTTTCTATGGCACCTCTGTAGAAGGTGCACATGATGGGGGTTGAAGCTCCAGCCCTTTTCAGCTTGCGGAGAAAGTAGAGACGCTGGTGAGCCTTCTTGGCCAGTGATGCAGTGTTCCTGCTCCAGGACAGGTCCTTTGAGACGTGCACTCCCAGGAACTTGGTGCTGTCCACTCTCTCCACTGTGGTGCTGTTGATGGTCAGAGGGGCATGTTGTGCATCCCTCTTCCTGAAGTCCACAACAATCTCCTTTGTCTTCTCCACGTTGAGAGTGAGATTGTTGTGTCCGCACCACAAGGCCAGGCGGCTCACCTCGTTCCTGTAGTCCGTCTCATCGTTGTTGCTGATGAGACCTACCACTGTTGTGTCGTCCGCAAACTTGATGAAGTGGTTGGAGCTGTATGATGGTGTGCAGTCGTGTGTTAGCAGGGTGAATAGAAGGGGGCTCAGCACACATCCTTGTGGGGCCCCTGTGTTCAATGTGATGGTGCTAGATGTGTTACTCCCGACCCGTACTGTCTGTGGTCTCCCGGTCAGGAAGTCTAGCAGCCAGTTACACATTGAGGTGTTCAGCCCCAGACTGTCCAGTTTAAGGATGAAACTAAAAAACGGGATTTCCCAGAATGCTTAGCGGTATATAATAATAATAATAATAATATAATAATGTCACATTTGTCATCTGTGTATGTTTCCATACAAGACGAAATTAGTCTCTGCATTTAACCCAACCACCACCAGGTGGGGCAGTGGGCAGCTATTGAAAGCGCCCGGGGGGCAATTGGGGATTAGGTGTGCCGCCCATAGACACCACAAGGTATGCCGTGACTGGGGTTCGAACCTGGGTCCTTCGGGTCCCAAGTCGGTTCCCCTGCCTCTACACCATCTTGGCCCCTAGACATGGTCATTAGTGTTCAATTATAGTTTAAATCTGTATCCGTTGATCAAATTCAACAAGAATTACAACTCATAGTGCCACAATCAAAAATAAAACAAAAAAATGGGGACTGTGTTGATTTCCCATAATGCTTAGCAGTATTTTAGACTAGTGTTCCGGGCTGCACCATGAGTCAAAAGGACGTCTGTGGTAGAGACATGCCTCTTGTATGCCATTATTTTGGGTAATACTGTAGTGAGGCTCAGAGTGTCTTCTCTGGGTTTACCTCACACAATGTTAAGACAGAAGTCACAGAGTTTCGTGCAACATACATGCTCTCCCTTCAAGAACTTAATTATTACAGCCTCCTATACCTGAACACCGATATCGGATCGGAAAAGTATCGGTATCGGTTGATACACAGATTTAGGAATCGGTATTGGATCGGATGTAAGAAATGTGGATCGGTGCATCCCTAATTCGGAATAGTTTCGGTGTTTAGGTATTGGGATCAGATAGGAAGTAAAAAGATGCTGATCAGTGTATCGTATCCCTATTTATAAGGCTCACTGTTGATTTTTGAGAACATTTAAGGATTTTAAGTGCATCTTATAGTCTGAAAATATGGTATGTATGTGTCCTGTTTTGTCTGTTGTGTTAGCAAAATTTCTCATGAACTACTGGACCGGTCTTAATCAAACTCCTGGAAGGTAATCATTAAATGCACATCCACAACTCATTAGCTAATGGAGTCAGTCTGGTTTGAGAAGGCCATTGTAGCTGAGCTTATCAAAAACACAAATTCAATAACTCTGTCAGTGTTATAGATATTGAGGTAAAATCTGGCATGGCAGTAGCTGAGATTCATTCATAACACATACTCTAAGCATTAACATATTTTGCAATATTGCCTAAGGTTGTGCATATTTTCCATTTTTAAGTTTTTGCCAAAATGCTATTCTTTCTCATCATACATCGTTTTTAGTTTAAACTCTGGTATAAAATGTGCTGAGGAATATATATTTTAAAGTAGTGCTGGGTCTTTAATTTATGATTTTTCAAAGTAGTACAAAGCACTTAAAAAAATAGTTCAAATATATTTTTAGGTAATAAAGTCTAACAACGCTTGAGAAACGAGATAGTTGTAATAAGATTGACAGAATCAGTCTCAGAGATTTTGTTTCAGTGCCTAATAATACCAGCTGCAGACATCCTAAGTTGTTAGAAACATATGCGCGGTCACTTTAAGGTTATTTTTCTTTTTTTTTACATTTCTATCTGTCTCTGTTACAGCACTTTTTTTTGTGCGGACAAAAGAAACGTTAACAGGAATAGTGAGAGCTGCAGGAGGGTTGGTGACACACTCACAGAGCTGAGGAGTTTCTTTCAGTGTACAGTCTCATGCTGGCTAGTGATGGTAATATGTTGTGGATGATGATAATAATAGAAAAGAAGAAGAAAAAACAGCAAAATGTAATGTCTTGAAAATAGGAGGTTTTTTTTCAGGTTTTTTTTGTCATAGGAGGTCACGACCTATTAA
This sequence comes from Garcialebias charrua, assembly GCA_038048925.1. Classification (NCBI taxonomy): domain Eukaryota; kingdom Metazoa; phylum Chordata; class Actinopteri; order Cyprinodontiformes; family Rivulidae; genus Garcialebias; species Garcialebias charrua. Next base: position 27,821 of record JBBPBX010003563.1, read on the forward strand.
CAAGATAACGCGTCCAACTGTTCTTGTGGGTTAGCCACTCACTCTTGTCAAATAGCTGCATTTCCTCAGTTGTTTTGGCAGATTCTAACTGTTTTCTTCAGGTTTTTACTCTACAAATCTGCTGCTGGAGGGCTGAGCTTCCAGGAACACATACATCCTTGATGAGGCTTGTCTAAACGCAGCGACAGAAACCACCAAACGAGTCACAGGGGTAATGAGCCTCTTACAGTGTGAGGTTAAAAACGTGGCTGTGCTCTCTTTAGTCTGGAGTGATGATTCTACAAGCTGCATGTACATCATGTGCACACGTTGTTTCGAGACAGATTCAAGTGTGTCGTTCTTTTATGCTGGCACTGTGTTAGCTATAAGGAAGCGGTAAACACATGAATGCATGTGGATTTCATTTTTAAGACAGTGGGTTGTTATTTGTCTAAAGGTCCTCAGTCTGCACGATGTATAACAAGCTGCATTGGGGATATGAAGTGGTATGGACTTACTGAGAAGCCTTTAATGGTGCGAGCACTGACTGTGCGAGACGCTGAAGCACATGGAAAGTGTTATGAGCGTTGTGAAAATAGAACAGAGTGGATTGTGGGTTTTCACAACTGATATTGTTATATTCATCAGCAATATTTTAATTGCACATTTTTGTAATATAATGCAAGCCAATAAAAATGTGTGTGTTGCATTCTCAGAAGGGTTACCTGTGATACTTATGATTGTAAATCTGGTAAAACATATCCTTTGATCTCTTCAGGAGCATAAATACCACCTTAAATGAAACTTTATGCTGGTTTAATGGGGTTAAAATACTTTTTTAATAGATCAAAGTTCATGCTCAATAATCTAGGTTAAAAAAATCCAACAAAGTTCAATCAGGTCATCTGTACCTTTTTTTTTTTTAGATGTTTCGTCCTTCATACAAAGGACTTCATCAGTCCGAGGAGCCACAAACAAACTCAGTCCCACAAGCAGCACACTTCCATAGTGGACCAACCAGTTTGCTGGTGATAAGAAAGACTGATGAAGAAACTGTCCAGATGACCTGACTGAACTTTTTTAGACTTTTTAATAGACTTTCCAGAACTTGCAATGCAGTTTTGAATCCAGTCCCCTGTTAGTTTCACACTGGTTTGCAACTTCATACGCGTGATCACACACATTTCATTCATTCGTTTGGATGAGAAGTGAAACTTCATCAAAAAAGCATTAAAAGAAGTCCAGTCACCCCAAAAAATAGATAAATAAAATCACTTTTAAGCAAAGATGCATGCCCTTAGAAGCCAAAACCTTCATGCACGTAGTCAGTCCACTATGTTTGCTGCACAAATTGAATGCAGTGACAGACTTGCACAGATGGTTAATGAACCTGAAAAAAAAAAAAGGTGGAAATTGAATCGCATGGAGGCTGAAGGCTTGTCTGCATTTCTATTCACGTTGCAGATGGGAAGGTGGAGGTGACAAAGGAGAGCCTGAAGCTCTGCACCATGGGGCCGGGGAAGGTGTTCGGAGAGCTGGCTATTCTCTACAACTGCACCAGGACCGCCACTGTCAAGAGTGAGTTTTCACAGACACAAAAACACGCACACGCACGCACACGCTGAAATCTCTTGCCTTGGTGTCAAAGATCAGAGATCTTTTGGGATCTCGCTGTCACAGTAGGATCTAATCTGATCCAACACGTTGCTCATCCTCCATGGCGAGTTCTCACAGCACTTTTTGGGAGAGTGTGCGGCGAGACCCCAAGTGAGCTGAATGTCAAGGTTTACTGCCTCGGCTCTTTCTCGTGTCAAAGCTGCAGCTTTGGGGGCTGCAACAGTGGGTGAGTAGGTGGTCTGTCCGACTGGCTGTTTGAATAGTCGGCCTGATAAGAGTAAAGACAAGAGGCTGGGAAAGGACAGGACAGATGGTGGATTGCACACATTTGAACGCTTGTAAGATAGTGTGTCATGATGAAAAATGTGTGTTTAGGTGGAATAACAAGTAGACAAAAGGTGGGATGTGATGTCTGCCGGGTGAATATATTTAATTTTTTGCACTTCAAAGCAGTTTCAATTAGGATAAAATGAATAAAGGTCAGAGTTCAAGTGAGTTGGAACAAAATAACACACTGTATCATAAGCTGCAGGGTCAAGTTTAACAATTTAATACATTGTGAGCTGGTTGTTGCTTCCTGGCGTTGTGTGCAAATCAATACGTGACCTTGATGTGAATGAATGCATGAGTGCCAGAAGTTCTCCTGAGCTCTCTCATGAGGGGGCGTTGAAGTGAGGAGGAAGCGAGGTCAATAATTTTATTGCTGTGAAGTTGCGTGGCCTGTGTTGACCCCGCTCAAGTTGCACAAACTAGCCAAACAAATAGTCTCAGTTACTATGGCAACAAGTACCCACAGGGAGATGAGCCAACTCCTGTGAGATAAAATATTCCCCTTCCCAGTGGCGACAGTGTGTCTGTCTATTTTTTATTTTGTGTGTGTGTGTGTGTGTGTTGTACAGCTCATCCACCAGCCTATAGGCCTATACTTCCTGCTTTTGAAATGACTCGCTTATGGAACAAGTGACGTGATTGTCTACACGTGCAGAGATGTGTTTACAGTTGAACAGGGTCAGTGGTGCTGTCTCGTTGGATGACTTTACTTTAATGCATGCCGTTACACATGAACGTACCGAGGACTTCAGCTGCCTAAGACGTGATTAAAGGTGAAAGTCTAATAAATATCATTGTCATGGCTTGTAACAGAGATGGGCCCAAGAATGAGAAACAGCACAAGTTGCTAAAATGAAATCATAAAGTTGTGATTATTGGAAAATTTAAAAAAATTTCATTCAACCTTTATTTAAACAGATAAGTCACATTGAGCCTCAAAGACTCATTTACAAGTGAGATCTGTTGGACAGACAATACAAGTGGTGAAAAATAACACATAGGGTTTGGAGACAAAAAATAATTCCTAACACATTTTTGACCTCTGTTTGAAGGTCAAAAATGTGGTAATGAAAAAAAGTCTCGCACACAAGCACATAGTGACGCCGACATTACGCAGAGGGCGGGGGGGACTCAAAGGCGGTTGAGCAGCCAGCTCATAGATCTGTGCATTTATTCTAATTCAAAAAGCAAAAGACACAGACAAATAGATAAATAAATAAATAAATAAATACATCTTAAGAAGACACAGAGGAGATCCAGACAGGGCATGGAGGCACAATGCAGGACTGCAGGTGAGGTGAAGTCTGGGAGGACTGGGGCTGATGAGGAGATTGGAGACAGGTGGCTTAATGTAATGGAGAACAGGTGAAGACGGAAGTGGCAGGACAGAGGAGCAGAAACCAATTGGGAAAATCACAGGACACAAACTGGACACATAGAAAAAAATAAAAATAAACGTCACAGGAAATACCCAGGAACGAACAAAGAAAAAAAAAAAGGAAAACATTTGAACCCTAAAATAAAAATAATGAATAAAAAATAGACGAGGAACCCAGGATTGTCACAATCATGCAGTTAATAGTGAGCGTAGATGCTGAACCTCCAATCAAGCCATTTAATTTGTTCTGTGAATGCTCCTCTGTCAGAGGATGTCTCCTCAGCTGATTTCATTACATCCAAGTCATATCCATAACTAATTATCTCTGGAGATAAAAATGAAGAACCGGTTCATTGTTGGACCAAGAAAATGTATTTATTTTACTGTGGGCAGTATTTTCCCTCCATCATTTTACAGCCGAAGTATACAAAATTAAAAAGGTCTCATGTGAAGTTCTGGACATTGTTGGAGGCTTTCACCAACAAAAAGTCACTTTTTAGATACTTTGAACAAAGTACTTCAAATGATCTGAGTAAGAACAATTTCTAGTGTTTCTTTGCTTCAGTAATTGCACTGCAGACCAAGTCCAGAAATGAGCCGCGTCCTTTCCTTTAGCCTCGATCAGCTCAAGATGATGACATAATATTAGGACACAAAGTCCTCTATCAGGAAACGTATTCTCCTTTTTTGTGGTAACTCTCATGGGTTCAGTTACTTCTATACACACTAAACCATTTTTAGATTCTTTTTTGTTGTGAGTCTATCTTCGTGTCCTTGCCACCCTTTCATCCATATCCTCGTTGCAGACTGACTAACCTCTCATTGTGGAATCTAAAGCTCATGTTATTCCACTCCCTCTGTGTGGGCACCATGCTGCTTGGTCCAGCACTTCATGCAAAAGGACTTCATAAATCCTTTCATGGAGTCCTCTGGGGCCATCCATCATATGTGTTTTTGTAACCACCTCAATCCCAACGAAGACTTCTCTTGTTACACAAAGAAGTACCGTACTTTTCGGGGTATAAGTCGCTGTTTTTTTTAAAACTAATTTGCATGTCCTGTGGCTTATACGCCGAAGCGTCATATTTATGGATTTTTCCCCATATTTTTAGACCCATTTTTGACTCGGATATGACCGTTTTTCATTTTGGCAAAAAAATTGTGCAGTACCACTTTTGTCCGCTAGGGGACACTTCCAGAGAGTGCACCGACCGTTTCTAGCTCATGTGTCCGAAAAAAGCCTCCTCTGCTCAGACTGACTCTTGTCGCTGCCCGCCTCCTGCTCTGGAAGTAGCTGCTATTAGCTGTGTTGTTAGCTGTGTTTTTTAGCAAGATAACTCATAAACCACACCGCGGATTTTCTTGAAACTTACAGAGCGTAATTATTTGGTGGTCATTTACAACTGACTAGCTTTATAAGATGTTTGAGATAAAAAAACAATCTTCTATTAGAGGTTAGCTACCGTAAGCAGATACTGTACCTACTATTTAGATATATATAGCTCATAAACCACTCCGCGGATATTTTTTCTGCTTAAAGAGTGTAATTATATGAGGTTTAATGTACAAACTGTTGCCCTGTATAAGACATTTGAGATAAAATTTGATTTTTTTTTCGTGTTTTAGAGACGGAATCGTCTCGTTAGCTTATGTTTTATTTCCGTTTATAGTCATAAACCACTCGACGGATATTTTTTAGGCTTACAGAGTGAACGGTTAAGCTTAGGAACCCTTGTGCTATAATGTCAGCTAAGAAGTATATTTTTTATCAGCAAACAAATAATTGTTTTTACCGCGTTAATCCTGTAAAGTCCTTCTGTGCTGGCTCGCTTCTGTGGCCGCCATTTTCAGCAGGGCAAATGAGGCGCTGACGCGTTGCGTAGCGGTGACGCATAATAGATGCGACTTATAGGGCGAAGCGGCGTATTTATGGATTTTTTCAAATTATTCCAAATAATTGGACAAAACGGCTTATACACAGAAGCGACTTTTACCCCGAAAAGTACGGTACTTCTTCTTCCAGTGTCTCCTTCATGTTGGAGGCTTTCTGGTGCACAAAGCCACAGCTCAGCTTCACATCTCTTCAATCTTTAAATACTTTCTTCTGTGTGTAAAGAAGTTTCTCCTCTTCCTGATCAAACATTACTCTTTGAACCTGTGGTCTCTGGAGAGCGTGTCCACTCCTGTCACTGTCACTCTCTCGTCACTCAGCACTGTCACCATATGAAGATGGACAAGTGTCCTGCTTGTGTCGCCTGCTGCCAACAGTCTGTGGGTCAGACAGCTCAGCCTCTCCTGTGACTGCCTCTCATCGACATCTGAATGCTCCTTCGTCAGCGCCACGTCTGAGGAAGGATCGTCGTCTTCCCTCCAGACACCACAGCACGTCTTCCATTTCACACGTGTGATAGGAAGTGGTTCTTATCTTGATTTTTGATTTGATTTTGCTTATTCATTCATTTTATAATAATAAAATACATAACAATATACACATAAAAGAAGAAGAAAAAACACAAGTATAAAATGAAAGGCAGCAGATGAAGAAAAAAAATCTGATTTTATCTGCTCCTTATCTTTCTAACAAACAATTCCTACAACCAATTTCTTTAATTTCCAAAAGAAATGAACAAAGCTTTTAACCTCCAATACAACATACAATTTCTGACTTAGATATAGGATTTTAACAATTTAAACTTAATCATTCTCTTAAATATTGCCATTGATTTAGCCACTTTAACATCATCCTCCAAATCGTTCCACAACCCAACTCCTTGAACCATGGCCGATCTTCCCCTCAAACTTGTTCTAATTTGTGGCTTTACAAATATATATTTCCCCTTTAGATAGTAACAACTCGTTCTTTTAACAAAATACCTCTGCATATTTGAAGGCAGTGTATCATTCTGTGCTCTATACTTAACTAACAAAATATTATAATCGACTAAATCGTAGAACTTCAACAGTTTTAATTGACAAAATAATACATTTGATGGATGATTGTACTGTTTTCTTGTAATAAGTCTAACAACTCTTTTCTGTAAAATAAAAATAGGCATTGTAATTGATTTACACGCCTTTCCCCAAACGCTAAAACAATAAATTAAATGTGGAACAATGAATGTGTTATACAACAAAAACAATGCCTTATCGTTCAAAAAATCTCTGACTCTGTAAAATATAGCAATAGACTTGGATATTTTCGCTTTAACAAAACTTATATGCTGTTTCCAAGACAATTTATCATCAATGATGACACCCAAGAATCTCACCTCGTGAACTCTATGAATCACAGAGTCTTCAAATTGAAATGGAACATCAACTTATTTGTTTTTGTTGCTAAATATCATGTACCTTGTTTTATCCAAATTTAATGTCAATTTATTAATTTTAAACCAATTTTTAATTTTAACAAGTTCAGTCATCATTAATTTGCTGGGTCCATGCATTTTGATGGTCCTCAAGGTGATAAAGTTCTTCAGACAAGTTGGGCAACATATTTAGATTTTTTTTAAAGTTGTTAATCTTATTGCTTTGACTTATGTAAAATTTAGTGACAAACAATTTCAAAGAATTCTGCGAAAAATAGTACATCTTTCCAGTATTTCATTGTTTTTTTAATTAACATTATAAAATCACTTGTTTGAAAGGTTAATTTAAGATAGTTTAACACAATGAACAAGTCTGCCTTCCAGATTAATCTGTACTCAGAATGGTTGTACACAGTGTCGCTGCAAAAATCACATTTATTTATTGTGGAGGAGTATTTGTGGATTTTGTTTTCATTTGCAGGCTGTTTATTACATATGTTTCACACAAAAGAATAAAGTAAAATTTAGTATTTGTTTTATTTTGTGACAGAACACTTTAGAACAATATCTAATCATAAGTTCAAGTTAATTAATTTTCATTTTCCCCTATAGGGGCAATTTGTTCACAACCAATGTTCAAACAATACACACGATAAGACGAAAAAATTAAAATCTTAACACTAAAATCACTATGGTTTATTAAGAAGCCTGACTGCAGCAGGTTTGGGGAGGTTTTTAGTCTTTTAGTCCTGCAGATCCCTGCCTTCAGATGGCAGCGAACTGAACTCAGTGATCAGGATCTTCCAGGATCAGTCGGGCCTTTTTATTTGCCTCTCCTTGTGTTGGTCTGTGAGGTTCTGTAGAGCTGTGCCAGAAATTTGATGCAAATCTGACTACCCCTAAAAGTTTGTTTCTGGACTTACATAGGAAGTCCAAACCAACAAATAATAACATTAAAATGTAACCTATCAAACACGAATGAAACATTCTTATATAGTCCACATTAAAACCACAGCGCTCTGATATACAGTAAATACTTATCTGACGAGGCTTCGTACAAAGATTATCAACAAAAGTCAAAGAACAGTTTCCACATATTTATACTGCTGCACCATTTAAACACCTTCATCTTTATTAGCCACAGGAAAGGCACCAAATCATCCTTTCTAAAATGTATCATTTACATAAAATTCACAAATGAAAGTCTAATCATTGAAGTAATACATAATTAAACATATTCAGTCAGCTGTGTTAAAAATAATTCTTAAAATGTAACAAAACCAAGTTAAAATGGACCATTTGCAGGGCGAAACAACATTATTGTTGGAAAACTGAGCAACACTGCATGGCTTTAAAGTTAGACAAACAAATTGCAGAATCGTCCAAATATTGCAAGAGATGCTTTAATTTGTATTCATTGTTTCATTTGCATGATTGAAATTTCCCTGAGGGGTTGACACGGATTTTCCCATCCTCCCTCTTTCATCTTTTCTGTGTGAGCACTTTGCTGGCGTTTTCCTAGGAGGATAAAATCCTTTAAAATAAGATACACATGCATCTGGAGTCACACTTTCTTCCAGGCAGTGCGGTGCCCATAGCGAGCTCTACGATCAATATGTCATGTTTAGTTTCTAGATACAGACACTTTAAGTGTGAAACTATGGCCTCATTTGGGGTTTGGCTTGGCCAGTTTTGTCAAACGAGGGAAGATTTAACACACCGCCTGAGGCCGTACAGGAAAAGTTCCTTTGCCATCAAATCCATATTGTATTATTTATGCATGACACCACTTGGGGACACTCTGGCTGAAGAAGAAAGAGGACGAAGGTAGGAGTGGGCGACAAAGTGGAACGATGATACAGTACAGCAGCGACAGCAGAATGAAAGAGTAGTGTCAAAGGTCGCTTATTCTGTCTGTAAACGAGAGGCAGAGATGATCACATTTTGCAGTAAAAAAAATAAATACATAAAACTCTTGCAGGATCAAAATACCAGAGTACATTGAAGACCTTGGCAGCATATCAAAATAGCATTCAATATGGTGCCATGTTGAACTCTGCCTTAATAAAAATTATATTTTATTCACCACTTGGAACGAGAACTGAGAGGATCTGTGTGTGTTTGTGTAATCCTTGTGTCTTCCGTCCTGCTCTCTGTGTTTCCCCCTCTTGTAATCAGCTCCTGCCGCTGCCACCTGTTGTCCTTCCCCAGGTGTTTGTCATTGTCTGTTCGTTAGCGTCTGTGTACAAGTCTGCATCTGTGGTCCTCAATGGCATTAGCTATGTTTGCATGCACAAAATTATTTGATCGGATTGAAATGTATTTGGATAAAATAATCCAAATGTGTCGTTTACATGGGCACAGTCCATTCACGATGAGCGTTTGCATGCAGCTGGCTTCTATTCAGAACAGAAGCACTGACATGCACAGATGTATACTTTCCTTAAAAAAAACACAGAAGAAGAAGTTTTACTTCTGTGATAAACGTAAACCTGAGCGCCCAAAATGGACCCGCGACAGGTTTTAATGACGGTGGAGACGTTACTGCACTCCCTGACTGAGCTACAGGTAATACAGATCATTTTGGGCTCTTTCAAAGTTTATAGTAGAAATGTTGTGTCGCTCACCGACCAGATTTACTTCCCCGACATAGTAGCACGTAGTCAGGCGGAAATACGTGAGGTAGACAGGTTGCACATGCGCAGTCAGATCAATTTTCCATGATAGGAATAAAATGATCAGGTTAAGTGTTTACATGCACACTGTTCAGATTATGAATCTGCATAAACCACCCCTCATTCAGATTACAAATTCATTCGGATCAAGCTGAATCAGCTCAGAATAATCCAAATTGGGTGTATACATGACACATTTTTATTATGAATGGCCGTTATGTCCATGGAAACATAGCTAGTGTCTTGTATAGCATGATGGTTCTGTCTTCATCTGTGTTATCCCTAAGATTTATGTAAATTTGCTGCATGTCAGCTTTTGTTTTTGCTTTATTAAAATATATTCCACTTTAAATTCTGAGTTCTCCTAGTCCCGCCTGCACATAGATTCTACCAAACTCCAGAATCACAATAGCACAAACAAATATTGTGATTCTGGACATTTATTGATAACCTATATTCTTTGTTTTTAACACTAGGTGAATAAGAAGGTGCAGATTTTGCAATAAATATTGAAGCACAAACAATTAAAAAAAATACAACTTTGTAATAAATGTTGAATAAATGGTTAGTCATCAGTTTATCCACATTAAAAAAATATGTCTCTATCCTCATTATTTGTTTGAAGAGTTCTGGAATAGCAATAAACGCTTGCATTTGTCCTGAAATAAAACTCAGTTACAATTTGTTGTTGTTGAAGTTGATTTAACCTGAATGTACCTGCAGACACCACAGAGCCAGGCTTTTATGTGATCCGTTTTTTCACAGTTAGACCTGCTAATGGTGTGTTTTACTGCATTGTGGGAGCAAAGACTCGACACTAATCGTGTGATTGCCAAGTGGCTGTTACTTTTTTATACGTGCACAAGTAACTTTAATAGTGTTGCCAGGCTCAAGTGGAATTTCTCTAACAATCTGGGTTCTGTTGGAACCCAAAGAGTGAATGGCTTGACATGCTGCTGCTTGATGCACATCATTTGTGGATGCAGAGATGGAGGTTACACAGTGCTAATGGAAAATTCCTGGGTCGCACTTGCTCTGCACTACTAGTGCCTATAAATAAACCGAACACTAGAACACAGCACACACATACACACATATAAACGCAGTTTGTTCTGTCCCGGTGGGTATGAATGCGTGTTGGGAATCCTGGCATTATTTTTGGAACAGCCATTTTTAGGAAAGCGATGTCACTTCCAGGTAATACCAGTAACCAGTGAGAGAAATTATCTGCAACCTCCATCTTAAAGACTTTTGTTAGAAAAAGCTCATCTCAGTCCATTAGACATCATCTCTCACTAAGGAGCTCATCTTGTTCACGTGAGCTGCTTAATTTATTACTACAGTAAATTATTTTTCAAGCAATAACAATATTATGAATAATTCTGAGGGAAGCCAGGCACAATTAAATAAAAATATATCCGGAGATGGGTTTGAAAGGGATCATTAGAGTACTGGTGGGTATTTCCCAGCAGTGGACACACACATTTACACACACTCAGAGCACACTTCCTGTCTGTATGCAGCACTCACTCTTTTATCCACATAGACATATTTGTGCAGCACAATCAGGTTTGACAAAAAAAAGAAACATATGTTCAAGTTCAAATAGGTTTATTGTCGTTCTCACCACATGTGGTGCATGAGGTGGGACAAAATTGTATACACAGGGTCCCAGTTTCATACAACAATAGCAAAAATATACAGTATAGAAAGAAACAGTATACCGTATTTTCCAGACTATAAGTCACAGTTTTTTGCCTAATTCGCATGCCCTGCGACTAATAGAGAGGTGAGACGTGTTTATGGATTTCCCCCCCCCATATTTTTAGACCAATTTTTGGCTCAGATATGACCGTTTTTCATTTTGGCAAAAAATGGTGCAGTACCATTTTCGGCCGCTAGGGTACACCGACCAATCCCACCTCATGTGTCCGAAGGCAGCCTCCTCTGGTCGGACTGACTCTGTCGCAGCCCGGCCTCCTGCTCTGGAGCTCTGATACTTCCAGAAAGTCCACCGACCGTTTCCAGCTCATGTGTCCGAAGGCAGCCTCCTCTGGTCTGACAGACTCTGTCGCTGCCCGGCCTCCTACTCTGGAGGTATGTTAGCTGTGTTTGTTAGCAAAAACGGTTACTATTTATCTAAAGCCCCTTTCATAAGACAAGTCGGTCCGGCTTTTATGCGTGTTCAAGTCTCCAACGAGCATTCAGAAAACACGCAAACGCGGTTTGGCGGATTAAATTGACTCGCCTTTGATCCCCCTCTGACCCGCCACGGTTCATAGTATCAGCCCCGGATCTGAGCCGCGCAGACCCACTTCTGAATGCAAGACGCGCGATCCGTGCTCAGAATACAGATGCCATCAGTGTGCGACCGCAGTCAAAAGGCAGATTTATATTAAAAATGACACGAAACCACTGTATAATTAAACTAGTTTCGCTGTTTTTCCACCTCTAGCAGCGGCGCAGCGCGCTGAGTGTGTGTGTGTGTTTCTCTTTTTTCCCCCTCTCTCTCTCTCGCAGCGACTCTGTGTGGGGTCTTCAAAACGTCAGGTGTGTGTGTGTGTGTGCTGCGCGTGGGCTGGAGTCAGACATCAGCTGTACATTTATTATGAGGAAATATTTAAAAAGACACGACAACTTGTAAACGTCGCGGTCGAGTCCAGCTGCATGTGCTCCACGCCTCTTTTCTGAACACGTTTAATTTGAGCTGGACCAACCCGCATTCAACTGTGGTCTTATGAATGACCCGATGGGCATTAAAGCCGGACTGGTCTGTGCGGGAACTGCGCGGGTCTGACTTATGAAAGGGGCTTCTATAACTCATGAACTACCAGACAGATTTTCTTTAAACTTACAGAAAGTAATTACTGTGTGGTCTTTACAAACTGTTAGCTGTTGGAATTGTTTGAGATAAAATTCAATCTTTTAGCTTCGTAAATATGCAGCTGTTAGCTCGTTGTTTTTCCGGAGACTATTTATCTAAATAACTCATGAACTACAGAACAGATTTTTATCAAACTTACAGAAAGTAATCACAACATGGACATTTAAAAACTGTTACCTGTATGAGACATTTGAGCTAAAATTCGATTTATTTATAATTTATTTTTGCAGCGCACGCAACGGTTTGGAAGACGTCAAAGCGAAACAATTTAAATCCAGCTGATTTGACCATTTCGTGATTTTATTAGGGAACGGTTAATCTCAGGAACCCTTGTGCTATAATGTCAGCTAAGAAATATATTTTTTAAGCGTATATTTAGCTAAATTTTTAAAGAAATAAAGCCACCCCACCCGCGCGCGTGCACATTGCGAAATACTTTTTTTAATCCAGCTGATTTGACAATTGCGTTAATTATTAAGGAAAAGTTCAGCTAAGACACATCTTTGCTATCATTTTCAGCAGACAAATAATTGTTTTTACCGTGTTAATCTTGTAAAGTCCTTCTGTGCGCGCTCGCTCCTGTGGCCGCCATTTTCAGCAGGGCAGATGACGCGCTGACGCTTTGCGTAGCGGTGACGCATAATAGATGCGACTTAACTGAAGGTGCAACATGTTTATGGATTTTTCCAATTTATTGCCAATAATTGGACAAAGCGATTTATAGAAAGGTGAGACTTATCAGGCGGAAAATATGGTATAAGGATCTAAGATACAGTATATACTAAGATATACGCTAAACGAACACCAAACGGTACGGTAAAACATCTAAGATATACACTAAACACTAGTAATGTAAAACAGTACGACATAACAACAGCAGCCTGAACATGAGTCTGTGTGAGCAGATGGGTACGAATGAATAGAGCAGCATATGTAGGGTACCTGCAGCGTTTTATACTGACAACACATTTCATCATATTCATTAGAGCTTTTTTTTACTTTTTTATATAATGTCTTAAGTACGGAAGGGCATTGCATTCAACCATGAAAATATTTTTTTGGAGCTTATGTAGTAAAAACGTGATAATTATGTAGTAAAAACGTGATAATTATGTAGTAAAAACGTGATACTAAGTAGTAATAACGTGATACTATGTAGTAAAAACGTGATACTATGTAGTAAAAACGTGATAATTATGTAGTAAAAACGTGATACTAAGTAGTAAAAACGTGATACTATGTAGTGAAAACGTGATACTATGTAGTAAAAACGTGATAATTATGTAGTAAAAACGTGATACTAAGTAGTAAAAACGTGATACTTATGTAGTTAAAATGCGATAACAATTCAGGAGGAGCGTTTCCTTTAAATAGAGTAGACCTGCAGACTTCTACATATATCAGATGGGACAATGGTTAAGACCGTTGCCTTTCATGCAGATGACGCAGGTTCGAGTCCAACCTGGTCTGACTGATTTTTTTTTTTCTTCTTTGGATTATTTATATAATAATATTTATGCTGAAAATACTTTGCTTATCAGCGTGATTGGGGTGTAATGTGGTTAAGTGACGTCTTAATTTATTAGGCTTCATGCTGTCCGCTGCTAATATTTTAAGACATAACAGACACACCGGTCTTTCCTCATCTCCCACCTTCGTCACAGTGAAGCCAAGGCTAAATACGCTTTCTTATTATCTTCGTCTGTCTTCGCCTTTCTTTTCATCCCTGTTAAATATTTCTCCATGCTGTATCTTCACTGCACTTTCTAAAACTTCTCATGCGCTGCTGTGGCTTCTTACTCTGTGAAAAAACTTCTGTGCGCTCAGTCTGACAATAACAGCGCCACTGCCCCTACTGGCGCGGATGTGTAATTACACTTACCATTTCATACAGTTCAATACAGTATTACAAACCTATCAAAAGTAATGGCAAAAGACTGAAAATAGTTTATATATTTACAATAAATGCATGTACAAATAAGCTAACAGGGAGTGCCTGTATGTTGTTGTTTTTTTAATTTCGTTTTACGCAAGTTGAAGCAGTTGAAAGACTTCAGCTTTAGGGCTTAAAATTTGTTTACAGAACTCCTTTGGTTTTTTTTATTTTTTTTTATTTTTTGGATGTGGGGCCCACATCCGATTGGCGGGCAGGAACATCTTGTGAAGGTCTCCCAAGAAGCAGTACGCTTGTAAACATGTAGGTCAACTAAGGGTAATCATTGCTGTGAATAATCACGAAGTTGCTGCTGATCTGTTCATGTTGCTGTGTTCGTTCGTGCACACCTGCTGAAAAAAAAAAAATCAGTCAGACCAGGTTGGACTCGAACCTGCATCATCTGCATGAAAGGCCACGGTCTTAACCATTGTCCCATCTGATATATGTAGAAGTCTGCAGGTCTACTTTATTTAAAGGAAACGCTCCTCCTGAATTGTTATCGCATTTTAACTACATAAGTATCACGTTTTTACTACTTAGTATCACGTTTTTACTACATAATTATCACGTTTTTACTACATAGTATCACGTTTTCACTACATAGTATCACGTTTTTACTACTTAGTATCACGTTTTTACTACATAATTATCACGTTTTTACTACATAGTATCACGTTTTTACTACATAGTATCACGTTATTACTACTTAGTATCACGTTTTTACTACATAATTATCACGTTTTTACTACATAATTATCACGTTTTTACTACATAAGCTCCAAAAAAATATTTTCATGGTTGAATGCAATGCCCTTCCGTACTTAAGCTATTTGTAAAAACAAGCATTATTATTAATAATAACAACATTATTACAGTATTATGGTAAACTTATCAACTGTCTGTTGTATTAGTCCCTTTTTATTAACATTGTAGTTAAAATAGGATACTTTTACGCTTTTTTTTTATTTAGCACATATACTTATTGTTGGAAGAGTTTCAACTAAGACTCAAATTGGCCTGTCCTATTTTTTGACTGGATAACAGAATCGTTGTGGGAGGTCTGTGCACCTCAGGGAATACGTCTGCTGTTGTTACATGGTACTTGGAAAGACAGTAACTGGGTTAACATGTGATAAAAGTGTATGTATAGATATGCATGCATAAATGTACTGTAAAACAAACACTAAAATAGGATGACAAATTTCTAGGAAACTTTTATTTATGGTTTTACAGCACAGCAAGGGACACATACTGTGCTTTAAAACCATCAAGTTTGAGGAACACATGAGGAAATGCAGCAGGGTGCAGCTAGCCAATTAAAATGCACCAATATTTGTTTTATCATTGAATCACAGGCCTCTGAATATTAAACAAACTGAATTGTGAGCTGCCTAAAAATTCTCACTCATAAGCTTTAGACTGAGATTCTCTTATGTTGAGAAAATACAGAATTATTGCCAGTTTGTTGAAGCCTTGAAAATAATGTTATGCTAGTGCCTGCAATTCATCAAGGTACTGGAATGAATGAAGAGACAAGAACAACTTGATAAAAAATAAAATAGATTTACCACAAAGTCAAAAATGCACAAATCAATTAAATACAGGTTTATTTTAGTTCATAAATCTAAATTAAAATAAGAAACAAGATTCAAAAACTAACCCATAAAAAGAAAAACAAAACATTCTTCTTTTAGAAAGTAACAGCTCCTGACTATCACCAGCCTAAACACCTTGAACACACATCTGTCTCCAAAACAGAGATAACTAACTCCTGTTCACACAAAAAAATAAAAATAAAATCTACCACAGCCCAGTTCAAAAACTATATAATGGCTCACTGCCCATGTGAGCAACTTTTCGCCAGTCTTCAATGTTCTAATCCTGATGAGCAGAGTGAAGTCATCTCCATCTTCCACCACTTGTTTGTAGCCGGATCACAGAGGCAACATGTCCAGGAGAGAAACAAAGTTCCCTTATCAGTCAGGTCTCTCGGTGCAACACTATTGCTATGTGCTGGTGAAGATTCTCAGTCGTCCAGGACATGATAAAATCAAAAAAGGGCGTTCAATACAAGATCAACTGGACTTTATTTGTTGCAGAAGACGTTTCGCTTCTCATCCGAGGAGCTTTATCAATTCAAGCAATATCAATTCAATTCATTTTGAATTGATAAAGCTCCTCGGATGAGAAGCGAAACGTCTTCTGCAACAAATAAAGTCCAGTCGATCTTGTATTGAACGCCCTTTTTTGACTATTGCTATGGGAAATTGCGCCCATGCGCGATTACCTGAAGGAATATATTCACGCCTTTACGGCAGGGGGCGTCAGCGTCACCCCAGAGACCCCGCCCTCTGGGTACTTAAGATGCGGACGCCCATCCTACTTTCTCTTTTTGCCCTTCACCTCGCTTAAACCTGAACTTCGTGGGACTTCTCTGTTGTTACATCGCTCGACCAGAGGTGAGCTCGCTCCCTACGCTGAGCGTACAGAGAAATTTTCTGCGTATTGCTGGGCTGGCGAAAGCTAGTCAGGCACATTTTTCCTTAACCCCAAAGTTTTCTTCTCTTCTCTCCGCAGACTGCTTCGCTCGACGGCGCTAACTGCGTCACATCGCTACCCTGTTAAAGTCGTAGCAGGCTAGCCAGCGAAAGCGACGTGACGGAGGAGACGTCTCGGAAAAGGATTTTGAAAAAACCTGCTTGTTTTTTCTCGGACATGGCTCCAGAGAAAGGAGAGCGAAAGCCAAGATTTCCGAAAAAGGCTAGCAGGATGGCGAGCCCAACCTCGCGTGCCTACCCCAGCAACTGCGGTTTTTCCCTCTCGATGACAGACACCCACGAGGCCTGTCCTGTCTGCCTGGGATGCTACACGCGAAAATGGCGTTGGACGCGCCCGACTCTTGTCCACACTGCAGCCAGATGCTGGAGACGGTGAGGAGACACCGGGTAGACTTTGTGGCCAAAGCCATGGGCGTAGCTGCGGCACCAACAGACCCGGATCTCACTGAGGCTCTCACTCCCACGCCGGAGCTCGAGAGCATGGATTTGGAGGACATTACTCGAGTCGAATGGGGCGACAACCCAGACGTGGCGGCTCCCATCGGGGACTCGACAGCCAAATTTGACACTCGAGGCATGATGAACGTTGATGAGATCTCGCTAACAGCCTCAGGTGAAATTTCTGGTGATGAAGCCGACAACGAGTACGAAAGGGAGGAGGAGGACCTCTCACACAACCCGGCGCCAGTGCTCCCGGAGACTGACACCTCGATTCCCGCTCTGTTCGACTTGTGCCGCAGAGCGGCGGACGTGCTGCTGATCCCCTGGCCAGAACCTCCACCTCGTCAACAAGTCAAGAGGTTGGTAGGAAATTATTTTTATGCCAAGCAACAATCCACAACAAGGTCACAGGATGCCCATCTTCCCGGATTTTCTCACAGAGCTGACTCGCACCTGGGCTGAACCCAGAGCTCCCATGTTGCTCCCGCTCTCACAGTTCCTAGACGTGGCTGGAATGGAGGCAGCAGGAATAGCCAAGTGCCACAGATGGAGGACATGCTTGCATCTCACCTGGCCCCCAGATCTTCTGGAACAAAACCGACTTTGCCCAGTAAAGCCTATTGAGCCTCAGCTACTCAGCTCGAGAAATGTTACAGAGCTCAGGGTCTCGCGGCACGCGCGATGAACGCGTCCGCCGTACAGGCGTACCTGGCCGAAAAGCTACAGGAGCTCCAGGTGACAACAGACAAGCAGGCTGCCACTGAAGTGCTGGAGGAAGCCCGTAGGGCCACGGACTTTGTGCTCCGCATGATGGGGACAGCAGCCATTGCACAGGGCAGATGCATGCCCAACGTCATCTGTGGATGACTCTGACAGACCTCCCGGAAGGTTAACGGGTTCATTTTCTGCAACACTCGATAGAGCCGACGGGACTGTTCGGGAGAGCCCTGGACCGGATTTAGACCAGGCTGGAACAGAGGCGTAAACAGGCTGAGGCCCTCCGGGAGGGCATGCCGAGGAGGGCTTTTGCCCCCCCAGGGAGACAGCGGGGAACAGACCCGTGCAGCCTCGGCACCGCTCAACCACACGTCATCCTCCGCAGAGGAGGCCGGCGTACGAGGGGAAGCACCGGCAAAGACCCCCCACCGGGTCCACCCCATGCTGGTCAGTCCTGGAGCAGGAACAGGTTCGTGCCCCACTAAGCGGTCCAACAGAGGACCTCCTCGGTGAATCGTGACACGAGACAGAAGCGAGCCTGATGAAACGGGCCCTCTGCTCAGTTCTGCCGGCTCGTCCGCCCAAGTGGTACGGGAGCCAAATTCTACATGTCCAGACTTTATTTGTAAAAGAGTACAAAAAGCTGGTGACTTTGATGTATGCACAAAACATGATTGTTCTGATTTATGTGAAATAAAGTCAAAGGGTTGTTGCACAAAACACAAAATAAAAATTCAAAAAAGAGTTTCGCCCTGTTTCTTGACAAAAAAACAACTAACAACATCAACAACACAGCTCCCCTCTGATAACAATCGCTATAAAGGGTGGGGGCTGTCATCCCCCTTCCCTCGCGGTTCACGGGGTACTAGTTCAGAACAATAAACCCCAGCAGGTTGCTGCAGGACTGTCTACAACAGACAGACCCCGAGGC
>JBBPBX010003563.1:52296-81767 GCA_038048925.1 Garcialebias charrua
ATATATATATATATATCCCCTCATGCTTTCTTGTTTCCTTACCTACTTTTGGTTGTCTGAAACAGGTCTCTCTTGTATAAATAAAGGATTACTTTTTTTTTCATTCATTCAACCTTTAGTTAAACAGATAAGTCCCGTTGAGCCTCGAAGATTCATTTACAACTGAGACCTGTTTGGACAGACAATAAAAGTGGTGAAAAATAACACATAAGGTTTGGAGACCAAAAAAATAAATAAAACCTTAACACACTTTTAACCTCTGTTTGAAGGTCAGAAGTGTGATAATGAAAAGAAAAAAAATCTTGCACCTGAGCACATAATGACGCCGACATTAGTGGGCACAATGAATGAATGAAAAATAAAAAGTTTTTAAATCCTGACGACTAAGTGGAACTTCTATTACAACTACAAGACCACAAAGGACAGATCATGTTAATTGGGAGTTGTGTTTGGTCATAATTTAAGACAGTATCATTATTCATCAGCCTATTCTGCTCATTGAAGTAATACAGGACACAAAGGTTTTGCTGTACAGTACTGTAGTTGAGAAAATGGCATCAGCCATTGTTGTCATTGCATCAGTCAAGCTTTGGTTTGTAGGCTTGACTAAAGGTGGGTCTGTAAAAGCAGAGTTTTAAAATAATTTGTTGTTGTTGTCCACATGAAAACACATGATTAATTTTTTTCACTCCAAAACCCATTTAGCCACTTTTAAACACTGTTTACATGTGAATGGAAGGCAGAAGCAATATTTTACAATTTCACAAAAAAACACGTGGATAGGATTTTCGTTTTCTGCTGTTTAATCTGCACAGGTTTCCAAGAATTTATTGAGATAATTAAAAACTGTTTTTCTGTTTTTTGTTGTTGTTGTTGTTGTTGTTGTTGTTGTTGTTGTTGTTGTTGTTTGTTTGTTTGTTTTTTGAGACAACACGTATCCAAGATAACCATTACCATATAAATATGTAAACTATAGCCACCTTGACCATTTGAGGAAATTATGCTTTTACGATGCTTAAAAGTATAGTTTCCTTAAATGAATGAGTTTGCCAGATTTTATAAATCTGCAGTATATTTTTTGTGCAGCATGTTTTATTCCATGGTTTCTAGCAACTATGCATTTTCCATATGGAGATGCTTAGTATAACAATGTGTCTAAAAATAGCACATCACATCACGGTATCACTGGCAGAATTTTAAACAGCCCTGTACTGGAGACTTCTCAGAACATTCCTTGTGACAGAATGATAGCTTAGCTGCGTAACAATTCTTCCTTCCGCTGTGAGTGTGCAAACAGTTGTCTTTCTAATCAGTCTGAGAGAGGAAAATGTGCACGTAAGTGTGCGTGGAAATGTTAATGTGCCGATGGTGTCTGCACTTCCTCAAGAATCCCCCTGTCCACAGTGACTGAGACTTGTTTGCAAGAAGGAGAAAAGTTACAGGTGTGACGTCTTGGAAAACCAGGCACCAAGTTAAACATGACGGCTGGTGTTGAAAACAGAGAATAGCAGCCTTTGTTCTGTTTAAATAATAAAACACGCAGTTGGCAGATTGTCAGTGTGCCCCTTATTTCTCTCCATCTCTTTGGCCCACTGGTGAGAAATCTTCTTTAATCTCTGCAGCAAATGTTTAATATTTATAATCTGTACTGCATTCATGACATATCTGTTTCATATATGCTACATAATGTAGAGTTCAATTCATGTGAAGATTCTTTACCACAAGCAATGTGTGTAAGTTAATCCTTTCTTTCTTCTCTAGTTTGCCAAGTATAGATTATTTGAGGAAGAGCATAAACGACAAAGAGTAATGCAGTGTGTTTTCACTGTGATTAAATGTAAGTTAATTTAATTGCTCTATTTGTGCTCCTAAAGCCATTACATTCACATTTGGGAAAAACACTTTTAATCTGCACTTCAAAGTTTCTTTCCAACAGTGTTATAAGTTAAAACACTAATAAAGCTGCACAACATCTTGGTTTGTAATGAAAGGGAAAAAGCTAGCATGATTATTTTATCTTTTAATTACTTTATTTATTTAAGGGTGTCAATTGGGTTATTTTGAAGTGGCTTTGAACCGTCACTTCTAAGGTTGTTGTTCAGTCACAGGATTGGAACTTTTACCCCCAACGCATGTAAGTGACTGACATGTCTTTGAGCAAGCCATTGAATGCCCCTGCCCCTATGACAATTTGTATTAGTATGAATATTAAAATGCTGGATACAGACCATACATTTATATTGGAGAACCACTGGATGAGTGTGTGTGTGTGCATGGGTGAATGAGACACACATTGTAAAGTAAATTGCTTTGCAGAACCTGAATAAGGTGCCACACCAATAATGACTGTATGCATAGACACGTTTGGCATCTACAGAAATGGCTTTGACTAGCTGTTTGGTTTAGGCGAGTCCTGGTTTGATGACACACTTCATGCAATCAGCTCCTCACTCCTCCTGTTCCTGAAGCATGTTTAGGCTGGACAGACACCCTGCTCCATTTTCTTTAGTTAGCACATCCCCCCAGAATGCATAAACAGGTTAGTGGATCAGACTGCCACCCTTTCTGCAAACTGGGTGAAATTCTCAGAGTTGTTCCACAAAATAACGGAGTGACGGCAGTACTGTTGTGAGTTCACTCATCAAATTAAAGCCCTAGCATTTCTTGAAGGAATGCTTATTACTCCATGCCTTTTTAGGCAAATGTATCTAGAGCTCAGTACAGTAGGTTTTGTAAATGAGCTACTACTACACCAAACTTTACCTCACAATATGTGAAATTGCTTGAATTATATACTTTTTTGTGTTTGGTAAGGTAGCTTAGACATGGCAGCCATCTTATTTTTGGTTAATTCTAATTGTTAATCAGTTGTAGATGTACAGATATTACTTTGAAAGTTTATTCTTAGTTTAATCTTTAAATTCAATATTTAATCTGGGAAAATCTGTCTTTCCCAGTTCCCAGTGGTAGATTGAAACCGGACCGCCCGCTCTAGTGGTAAACTCCCACTCGTAAAGTGGGAGAATTTTTTCTGCTCCCAGTTTCGATTTCAAGATGGCGGATACTTGCGTCTTCAGTAAGTAAACACCTAAACTTTTACTAAAATACCAGTTCTAAAATGTTGTTGCGTGCATTTAATCACACAGTGAAGTAAAGACGTTTGTTTTTGTTTTCTTAGCTGTAAAGCCAGTTCTTCTTTTTTCCCCAACGACTTAAAGAAAAAACAAACGTATTAAATCAATTACCTTCGGCGGTCATCATCCTCCTCTGACATGTTCTGTGTCAGGAGTGCATATCTGGTTAGTAATTTATTATATTCGGAAACAACAAAAACAAAGCGTGCGTCCATCTTGATTTTCCACTGGGAGAACCGGAACGTGTTTTCAGGAAATGACGTCACTACCACTTCCCAGTTTCCAGAATACGAGGCAACTGGAACGCAGCATGAGTTCATGAGATATTTTGCTAAGGCTACAGACCGACAAAAATGCTCATACACAAAGACGTTATCACCTTAGCAACAAGTGCTAACAGAAAAAGGACTTGGTATTTTTGACGTTTTCGTATACATTTTCTTTAATTAAATTGACACATTTTAAAATATATATAAATACAAGATTGGAGTCATTTGTTTTTTTTAAAGTGTGAAATACAAAATGTTTCAGTTCACTTGTAAATCATGTCACATTCTTGTATGTGAAATTGAAAAGGAAAGGCTGCAGCAGAGGCTAGACCCTTGGGGACAACAATATGTGACCAGTAGGTGGAGCTCTCGCTCCTTTAAGTTATACACCAGAACAGACTTTTAGCAAAATGTACAAAATTTATTTACGCAATTTCATTAAAAACGATCATTTCTTTAAAACCCAGGTTTCCAGTCCACAACCTGGTCCCGGTAAAGCAGTTCCTTCCTTCAAAACAAGGATTCAAGTCCACAACTTGGTCCTTGTCAAACAGTTCTTTCCTTAAAAGCCAGGATTTCAGTCCACCACTCGGTCCCTGACAAGAAAGGAAGACTAAAATAAGGAAAAACACTTTAAACCATAGACCCAGTTGTTGCCGTCGTCCAGTTCCATGCCCCTTTCAACGGAGTCAGAGCCGCAATACTCTGTCCACACGACCTGCCCATCCAATACAGGTCTTGTTGAAAGCAGCCCAAACACACTGGAAAGCCAGGACAAGGCAAGACAAGACAGCAGAACATCCACAGCGCTGCAGCTCCAAACAGCAAACTCAGGTGCCTGAAACAGAAAACCCATTAATGTGGATTCATGAAAATAATTAAAATATAAATTGCAGGTACTTACCCAGAGGTGGACACAGCCAAACCTGGGAGGGAGCAGGTCAGCAGGCGAGGGCCCAACCGCACGCCACAACAAACCCCCACCCAGCCGGCAATGCCAGCAGAGCAACGGATCTCAGACAAGCAGACCCAGAGCACCAGCAGGATGAAGCAGCCACTAGAGCAGCAGGGAGGGAAACAAGACACACGCACCCCATAGCAGCCTAACCAGCTATAAGGAAGTCTGCCCCGCCCACTAATCATTGGTGCTCATCTAATTGCACCTGATGCGCATCAGCACCAGGTGCTCAGAGTAGAAGGGAGGGGGAAGTGGAACTCCATCTCACCACAAATAGATGTAAGCAGAAACATATGGGCAGATGCTTTTAGAGATTTTCTATTCAATTCAGTTTATTTATATATAGTACCAAGTCCTAACAGAAGTCGTCTCAGGGCACTGAACAGAAACATTCATAAAATAATAATTTAACACTATTTATCCTTTGTCTGAAGAGCAGACTGCTTTGAATTTGTCTCCATTGCAGAACTTTCATCTTGAGTAAGCATGAAGGTGACAGTGGAAAGGAAAAACTCCCTCATGAGGAAGAAACCTTTATCAGAACCAGGCTCAGGACAAGCGGTCATCTGCTTCGACCGGCTGGGTGTGAAAGGAACAGATACACAATGGCAGGTCAAGAATCACGTGTTTCGATATAAATAGTAGCAAATGAAAACTGTTAAATTTGAGCAATTAATTTAAGGAAATTAGGTCAGTTTGTCCTCCAGGAGTCTAAGCCTATAGCAGCATAACAAAATGATCCTAATTATAGGATTTATCAAAAAGGAATATCTTAAGCCCAGTCTTTAAACTGGACAATGTGTCAGCCTCACAGACAGAAACAGGAAGTTGGTTCCACAAGAGAGGAGCCTGATAACTGACACATCTTCCTTCCATTCTGCTTTTGGAAACACTAAGAGCCGCGAGTAAACCTGCAGTCTGAGAGAGAACGACGTGCTCTGTTAGGGAAATATGGAACAATAAGATCTTGAATATAAGATGGAGCTAGGTTGTTGAGAACTTTGCAGGTTAGAAGTAAGATTTTGAATTCTATTCTGGATTTGACAAACAGCCATTGGAGACAAGCTAAATCTGGAGAGATATGATCTATAGTTAAGACTCTGGCAGCTGTATTTTGGATCAACTGAAGACTCTTTCAAGAAGTATTTGGACACCCAGATAATAAACAATTGCAATAGTCCAGTCTAGATGTGACAAATGCAGGAACCAGTTTTTCTGCATCATTTTTAGATAAGATGTTTCTAATTTTAGCGATATTACGCAGGTGGAAGAAGGTGGTTCTAATAATGTTTTTAATGTGGGGGATAAAGAAATGTCCTGATCAAAAATAACACCAATATTTTTAACATTAGAGCTGGAGGCCAGATTAATGCCATCTAAGGAGGAGAAAGACTGAAAAATTGGTTCCTGAGATGCCCAGGTCCAAAAACTAAAACCTGAGTCTTGTCTGTATTCAGAAGCAGAAAATTTAGGGTCATCCAGGTTTTTATGTCTTTAAGACATGCTTGTAGTCTAAGCAGCTGACTGGATTCATTGGGTTTCATGGACAAATATAACTGTGTATCATCAGCATAACAAAGAAAATTTATCCCATGCTGTGTAATAACATTATCTAATGGAAGGATAAGATAAACAGTATTGGTCCAAGCACTGAACCCTGAGGAACTCCATGACTAACTTTGGTGTATGATGAAGACCCATTGTTATTAATATTATTATTATTAGGAGATGCAGAGAGAAGACTGCTCATATCCATGTGCTGTAAAATGCTGAGACTTATAATACTTATGGTATCAAAAGAAACAAGTTAACCCTTTTTGCGCAAAATTATCACTGATTTTAGTGTTATCGTTCAAAGCCTAAATGCAAAATGATAATGATAATTGGGAGGCCAAGTTTAACGAAATAAAAAAAATAATAAAAAAAATAAAATGTATCATCTACACTGTCTGTTTTCAGTTTAAAAGGGGTGACCCTAATTAGAGGTTTCAACCATGATCAGTGAAATGAAAGATGGAAGAGAAACACATACAGACAAATGAAAAGATAATCATGCAAATGCAAAAACGAGAGAAATGGCAAATGGGCCGCACATTTTATGCAGGCAGACTAACAAGCAATTAGAATGGCTGCTGAAAAATCGAGATAACCTCATTGAAAAAGACCAAAGAGAGCAACAGGAACTCCAAATGACCACTCAGAGTACTAATTGGCTCCTCATTTAGTGCAACTGACATGATTCTAATGATATTCAGACATTTTGCTAAAAACGTTTGAGCATTTTTTTTATTTTGTTTTGCAAAACAAAATGCAAGTGTAGGCAGAGGTTTATAGAGAGAGAAATTGCCATGGGAGAAAGGATTTCAGCAGGAAACCAGAAAAAAATACCACCATAGCAGATTGAAGAAGACAGAAAGAATAGCTTTGCCAGATAGAATTCCAGCGGGACTGTGTGGAAGAAAGCTGCTGTTTCCATGGCTGCCATGGTAACACTGTTGTCAGCGTGTAGAATGAAACAGGGTGGTAACATCTTGAGGGTAGAGTATTGCCCCCCCCCCACCCAGCTGTCTGAAGTCACCACTCTGGGAACTTTGTACATTTTTCCTCTGATATCCGTTTCAGCAACTTTATGCTGCAACTTTTTTTTTGTGTGTGTGTGTGTGTGTATGATTTCGTTTATTTGTGTGCTCTCAGACTGAGGGCCCCAGCTGTTGTTGTTGTCTCGATTGTAAGTTAGATTGCAGGTGCGAGCATGCAGCTACATGCTCTTCGGGGGCTTTGGATGCCTTGAAAGGTTAAAACATCCAGAGTCAGCTTCATACAGTGGCCATATACAGTTAGTAATAAAAACAGGCCTGCAGGTGCAGCTGCTTTTATTAGACATTTTTATGTCTCATGAGACAACATGGAAAGGCTGATGAGATAATATGCTCTGGAATCTGTCCCTTCAAGGAATTTCCTGTAAGTTAAAATGCACTGTTGTCTTTTAAAACGTTGATTTAAAGCTTACTTTCCAAGAAATGTTTTCATTATTTATCCTGCCTCATAATCACTGGCCTGGGAGCTTATACGGCATCAATTCAATACAGAAAAACGCTAAACGGCAAACAAAACTACAACAAAGAATACAAAAAAATATGAAATTGATGCAAAATGAGGTAAAATAACTGCAAAGACTTGCTAAAAGAAGACAAAAAGATCTGAAATATCTGCAAAAAAAAAGTCTTAGAACGACAAAGAGATGCAAAAGTGACCACAAAAAGATGCAAATTGCCCATCAAAGGCACGGTGACTCAGAAGAGGCAGGATCGACAAAAGCTAGATGCAACTTTGCTTCAATTAGATATTTACACTCGGAAAAAATATAGGAAAAGTTAGAAAGTTAGGGGTCTTTTAGGAATACTTTGACACAAAACCACTTCCTGTCAATTCTTGCACATCCTGCCTCTTGAAGAACTTCTTAGATGGCTAACGTTTATCCAGGAAGAAAAGACAATGAAAAGTTAAAGCACCCTGATGCATGCTCAATAATCGAGGTAGAAAAATAAAAAAAAGCTAAGTCTGGTCCTCTGGACATTCAAAAAACAAAACAAAACAAAGCAACAACAAAAAAAAAAATGTAGAAAAGTTTCGTCTTTCTTCCGAAAGACTTCCTCAGTCTGAGATGCTGTATTCAGCTCAGTCTTATAAATAGTACCCTCTCACAGTGGATCAACCAGTTTGCTGATGACAGCAGTTATTGCTAGTATCACTCAGCCCTCTGTGAATAGCAAACAACCATCAGGGTGCTAACAATCTATTGTTAGGCTCATGGTCCTCCTTGATCATGTGAGCAGCTGGTTTCGGCTGTCATGAACCTCAACTGCTGAACCTCCACTCTCTACCATAGAGTATACAGTATAGCCATCCACCACAATCAGAGTAGAGGCCTACTTTCCAAATTCTTTAATATTTTACTCTTATCTTTAAAATATAGTAGTCTCTCCAATTTACAAGCATGGAGAACTGACCTACAAGCAGACATTTCTGAGGACGAATGGAGTAACTCATGCCTACTGGCACAAACACAAACTATCAATACAAGGTTTAGATTATTACAATATAAATGGTTATTTAGAACATATATCACTCCTGTGAAATTGAACCGTTTCATTCATTCATTCATTCAACCTTTATTTAGTCAGGTAAATCTTTTGAACCTCATGGGCTCATTTACAAAAGCGACCTGCTAAAACTAAAGAACAATGAACAGTAATGGTAGAATTTCCTTAAACAATAAACAATCAAACAATAAACAATAGAAAACAAAAGAGAGAGAAAAAAAAATATATATATATATATACATATATATATATATATATATATATATATATATATACATATATATATATACACATATATACATATATATATACATATATACATATATATATACATATATACATATATATATATACACACATATATATACATACACATACATACACACATACATATATATATATATATATATAATATATATATATACATATACATACATATATATACACATATATATATATACATATATACACACTCCTCCTTTTAACAAAGTAGCAAAAAACTAGCAAAAAACTAGCAAAACATTATAAGGTAGACGTATAAAATCAAAGACAGGAACAAATCTGCATTGGTTTTTGCCAGGATTCCAACAGATTCTGAAAACCATATAGAGAAGTCAAGGTCGAGAGCTTCAGATCTTTTTGTAAGATATTCCATGAAGCAGGAGCGGAGTAGGAGAAGGCCCTTTTTCCAAGTTCAGTCCTCACTGACGGAACACTGCAGGTAATCATGTCCTGAGAGCGCACGCTGTAGCTGCACTCACGCAACAGACCAAGCTCTGACACCGGTCGTACAGGGACCTAACAGCCCATATCAATGGGCCTGGTACCCCATACTCCCGGAGTACCCCCCACAGAACCCCCCGAGGGACGCGGTCGAATGCCTTTTCCAAGTCCACAAAGCACATGTAAACTGGTTGGGCAAACTCCCACGCCCCTCCAGGACCCTGCTGAGGGTGTAGAGCTGGTCCAGTGTTCCACGACCAGCACGAAAACCACACTGCTCCTCCTGAATCCGAGGTTCGACTATCCGACGGACCCTCCTCTCCAGAACCCCTGAATAGACCTTAGTCAAAGTCAAAGTCAACTTTATTGTCAGAACTGCAATATGTACAGGACATACACAGGACCGAAATTGCGTTTCTCTCAGTCCCTCTGTGCAACAGTAACCATCTAAACACTAAAACATTTAATAAACATAAGCATAAAATAGTAAAAGTGTAACACTGTCCTGAGTTTTTTCATAATAGTATAAAAGTATGAAAATTTACACCAACACTGAAACACCAAACACCCCTAAAACACCAAACACCCAATGAACATAAGCATAAAATGAAATAATAAAAGTGTAATACTGTCCTGAGTTTTTGCATAGTAGTATAAAAAGTATATCTATAAAATAAACTGAAGTTTCTAGCATTGACATTTGCAAAGAGTGGCACAGCAGCATATAAGTTAATGTACACAGTATATGTATGAGGTAGTTGATGTTGGTATAGAGGCAAAGTGGCATATGAAGTAAGGCACATAAGGCACATTTGGCATCCTTAGATAAGGCTAGTCAGAGAATGCTGTATATGTATCTGCAGTAGTGTAGATAAAAGTAGTGTAAATGTAAACAGTAGTAATAAATGTAAAGCAGTAGTAATAAATGTAATAATAAATGTAAACAGTATTAATAAATGTAAACAGTGAATGTAAACAGTAGTATGACTATAGGCAGTAATGTAGTACAAACATTAGTGCAAATATGAGAAGTAGTGCAAACTGAATGAGCACATGACCGAGAGTTTAGTGAATAACCCGTTTGATGACACAGAGTCCAGTGTTAAAATCTTTGTGTTGTGTGGTAATGTGTGAGAAAGTTTTTTGTGTTAAGGCAGTTCAAATGGGAGGGGAGGCAGAGCAGGCAGAGTGTTTAGCATTCTGACTGCCTGATGAACAGAGCTGTCTCTCAGTCTACTGGTTCGAGCCTGGAGACTCCCGGAGACTAAGCCTTACCAGGGAGGCTTAAGAGTGTGATCCCCCTATAGTTGGAACACACCCTACGGTCCCCCTTTTTGAATAGGGGAACCACCACCCCAGTCTGCCAATCCAAGGGAACTGCCCCCGATGTCCACGCGATATTGCAGAGTCGCGTAAGCCAACACAACCCCACAACATCCAGAGCCCTAAGGAACTCAGGGCGAATCTCATCCACCCCTGGAGCCCTGCCACCGCGGAGCTTTTTAACCACCTCGGTGACCTCAGCTCCAGAGATTGGAGAGCCCGACCCAAAGTCCCCAGGCTCCGCTTCCTCAGTGGAAGACGTGCCAGTAGGATTGAGGAGGTCTTCGAAGTACTCCGCCCACCGACTCACAACATCCCGAGTTGAGGTCAACAGCACGCCATCCCCACCATAAATGGTGTTGGTCGCGTACCGCTTTCCCCCCCTGAGACGCCGGATGGTGGACCAGAATCGCCTCGAAGCCGTACGGAAGTCATTCTCCATGGCCTCTCCGAACTCCTCCCACGCCCGAGTTTTTGCCTCAGCAACCACCCGAGCCGCATGCCGCTTGGACTGTCGGTACCTATCTGCTGCTTCCGGGGTCCCACAGGCCAAAAAGGCCCAATAGGACTCCTTCTTCAGCCTGACAGCATCCCTCACCGCCGGTGTCCACCACCGGGTTCGAGGGTTGCCACCACGACAGGCACCAACAACCTTGCGGCCACAACTCTGATAAGCTACCTCGACAATAGAGGCGCGGAACATGGCCCACTCGGACTCAATGTCCCCCGCCTCCCTCGGAACGTGTTCAAAGCTCTCCCGGAGGTGGGAGTTAAAGCTCCGTCTTACGGGAGACTCTGCCAGACGTTCCCAGCAGACCCTCACAATACGTTTGGGTCTGCCAGGTCTGACCGGCATCCTCCCCCACCATCGGAGCCAACTCACCACCAGGTAGTGGTCAGTTGACAGCTCCGCCCCTCTCTTCACCCGAGTGTCCAGGACATGCGGCCGCAGATCAGATGAGACGACAACAAAGTCGATCATCGAACTGCGACCTAGGGTGTCCTGGTGCCAAGAGCACATATGTACACCCTTATGCCTGAACATGGTGTTCGTTATGGACAATCCATGACGAGCACAGAAGTCCAACAACAAAACACCACTCGGGTTCAGATCAGGGGGGCCGTTCCTCCCAACCACACCCCTCCAGGTCTCACTGTCATTGCCCACGTGAGCGTTGAAGTCCCCCAGCAGAACAAGGGAGTCCCCAGGAGGCGCACTCTCCAATACCCCCTCCAAGGACTCCAAAAAGGGTGGGTAATCTGCGCTGCCGTTTGGCGCATAGGCACAAACAACAGTCAGAGCCCGTCCCCCCACACGTAGGCGAAGGGAGGCTACCCTCTCGTTCACCGGGGTGAACCCCAACGTACAGGCACCAAGATGGGGGGCAACAAGTATGCCCACTCCTGCTCGGCGCCTCTCACCAGGGGCAACTCCAGAGTGGAAGAGTGTCCAACCCCTCTCAAGGAAACTGGTTCCAGAGCCAGAGCCATGCGTTGAGGTGAGTCCGACTATTTCTAGTCGGAACCTCTCAACCTCACACACTAGCTCAGGCTCCTTCCCCACCAGAGAGGTGACATTCCATGTCCCAATGGCCAGCTTCTGTAGCCGAGGATCAGACCGCCAGGGTCCCCGCCCTCGGCCACCACCCATCCCACATTGCACCCGACCCCTTTGGCCCCTCCCATAGGTGGTGAGCCCATGGGAAGGGGGACCCACGTCTCCTCTTCGGGCTGTGCCCGGCCGAGCTCCATGGGTGAAAGCCCGGCCACCAGGCGCTCGCCAACGTGCCCCACCTCCGGGCCTGGCTCCAGAGTGGGGCCCCGGTGACCCGCGTCCGGGCGAGGGAACATTTTGTCCATTTATTTTACTCATCATAAGGGGTCTTCGGGCTGCACTTTGTCTGGTCCCTCACCTAGGACCTGTCTGCCTTGGGTGACCCTACTAGGGGCATGAAGCCCCTGACAGCATAGCTCCTAGGATCATTGGGACACTCAAACCCCTCCACCACGGTAAGGTGGCAGCCCAGGGAGGGGTATTTCCAGTATTATTTTTATAAAAACAATGTCATTACATTTTAAAGTATTATATTTAATAAAAAGTTTATTAGTTTGTTCTCAATATCCCACATTTATTACTAATTGCTTTTTTTTGTAACTTTATTAACACGTCAATAGTAGTTTTATTTGCATTTCCCCGTATTTCTGAGCAATATGACAAGTAGGGCATAATCAAGGAAGAGTATATAATATGCAAGCCTTTTACAATTTTTTTTAAATATTTTATTTTAAACAATATTCCAATAGTTCCAATCCCTTAATTAAATGTTTTCTACGATTTAAAAAGCAATAGAGTCACAATTTTGAATCAATATTTTAGTAAGAGGCAGTAGGTAAATGAGTAATTTGATGAGTAATTAGGCGAAAATAGGCATTGACATGCTGAAAACACTGACATGTCAGTACTACATGTCCCCCACAACAAGTAAATATCCCTTAAATAAATGTTTTCTATGATTTAATTAGGCGAAAATAGGCATTGACATGCTGAAAACACTGACATGTCAGTACTACATGTCCCCCACAACAAGTAAATATCCCTTAAATAAATGTTTTCTATGATTTAATTAGGCGAAAATAGGCATTGACATGCTGAAAACACTGACATGTCAGTACTACATGTCCCCCACAACAAGTAAATATCCCTTAAATAAATGTTTTCTATGATTTAATTAGGCGAAAATAGGCATTGACATGCTGAAAACACTGACATGTCAGTACTACATGTCCCCCACAACAAGTAAATATCCCTTAAATAAATGTTTTCTATGATTTAATTAGGCGAAAATAGGCATTGACATGCTGAAAACACTGACATGTCAGTACTACATGTCCCCCACAACAAGTAAATATCCCTTAAATAAATGTTTTCTATGATTTAATTAGGCGAAAATAGGCATTGACATGCTGAAAACACTGACATGTCAGTACTACATGTCCCCCAGAACAAGTAAATATCCCTTAAATAAATGTTTTCTATGATTTAATTAGGCGAAAATAGGCATTGACATGCTGAAAACACTGACATGTCAGTACTACATGTCCCCCACAACAAGTAAATATCCCTTAAATAAATGTTTTCTATGATTTAATTAGGCGAAAATAGGCATTGACATGCTGAAAACACTGACATGTCAGTACTACATGTCCCCCACAACAAGTAAATATCCCTTAAATAAATGTTTTCTATGATTTAATTAGGCGAAAATAGGCATTGACATGCTGAAAACACTGACATGTCAGTACTACATGTCCCCCAGAACAAGTAAATATCCCTTAAATAAATGTTTTCTATGATTTAATTAGGCGAAAATAGGCATTGACATGCTGAAAACACTGACATGTCAGTACTACATGTCCCCCAGAACAAGTAAATATCCCTTAAATAAATGTTTTCTATGATTTAATTAGGCGAAAATAGGCATTGACATGCTGAAAACACTGACATGTCAGTACTACATGTCCCCCAGAACAAGTAAATATCCCTTAAATAAATGTTTTCTATGATTTAATTAGGCGAAAATAGGCATTGACATGCTGAAAACACTGACATGTCAGTACTACATGTCCCCCAGAACAAGTAAATATCCCTTAAATAAATGTTTTCTATGATTTAATTAGGCGAAAATAGGCATTGACATGCTGAAAACACTGACATGTCAGTACTACATGTCCCCCAGAACAAGTAAATATCCCTTAAATAAATGTTTTCTATGATTTAATTAGGCGAAAATAGGCATTGACATGCTGAAAACACTGACATGTCAGTACTACATGTCCCCCAGAACAAGTAAATATCCCTTAAATAAATGTTTTCTATGATTTAATTAGGCGAAAATAGGCATTGACATGCTGAAAACACTGACATGTCAGTACTACATGTCCCCCAGAACAAGTAAATATCCCTTAAATAAATGTTTTCTATGATTTAATTAGGCGAAAATAGGCATTGACATGCTGAAAACACTGACATGTCAGTACTACATGTCCCCCAGAACAAGTAAATATCCCTTAAATAAATGTTTTCTATGATTTAATTAGGCGAAAATAGGCATTGACATGCTGAAAACACTGACATGTCAGTACTACATGTCCCCCAGAACAAGTAAATATCCCTTAAATAAATGTTTTCTATGATTTAATTAGGCGAAAATAGGCATTGACATGCTGAAAACACTGACATGTCAGTACTACATGTCCCCCAGAACAAGTAAATATCCCTTAAATAAATGTTTTCTATGATTTAATTAGGCGAAAATAGGCATTGACATGCTGAAAACACTGACATGTCAGTACTACATGTCCCCCAGAACAAGTAAATATCCCTTAAATAAATGTTTTCTATGATTTAATTAGGCGAAAATAGGCATTGACATGCTGAAAACACTGACATGTCAGTACTACATGTCCCCCAGAACAAGTAAATATCCCTTAAATAAATGTTTTCTATGATTTAATTAGGCGAAAATAGGCATTGACATGCTGAAAACACTGACATGTCAGTACTACATGTCCCCCACAACAAGTAAATATCCCTTAAATAAATGTTTTCTATGATTTAATTAGGCGAAAATAGGCATTGACATGCTGAAAACACTGACATGTCAGTACTACATGTCCCCCAGAACAAGTAAATATCCCTTAAATAAATGTTTTCTATGATTTAATTAGGCGAAAATAGGCATTGACATGCTGAAAACACTGACATGTCAGTACTACATGTCCCCCAGAACAAGTAAATATCCCTTAAATAAATGTTTTCTATGATTTAATTAGGCGAAAATAGGCATTGACATGCTGAAAACACTGACATGTCAGTACTACATGTCCCCCAGAACAAGTAAATATCCCTTAAATAAATGTTTTCTATGATTTAATTAGGCGAAAATAGGCATTGACATGCTGAAAACACTGACATGTCAGTACTACATGTCCCCCAGAACAAGTAAATATCCCTTAAATAAATGTTTTCTATGATTTAATTAGGCGAAAATAGGCATTGACATGCTGAAAACACTGACATGTCAGTACTACATGTCCCCCAGAACAAGTAAATATCCCTTAAATAAATGTTTTCTATTATTTAATTAGGCGAAAATAGGCATTGACATGCTGAAAACACTGACATGTCAGTACTACATGTCCCCCACAACAAGTAAATATCCCTTAAATAAATGTTTTCTTGTAAGAGGAGGTGAAGAGACGACACAGGAGACAGGCTGCAGAACTTCACCTTTTAATCAACTCTTACTAAACTGGCGGGAACCCGCCCAACACTGCTTTATATACCCACATAACATCCGGTCCTCTGGACCTTTCACAATAAAAGCATCCTGTAATACATTCGGTCCACTGGGTGTGAGTAGAGCCCCCTAGTGGTCCACCACACACGCCCCCCCAGAACACCCAGTAAGGTCCATCACTAGTCCCGCATTTTAGGTTTGATCAAACGACCAGAACGGCTGAACCTGGGCCCTGCAGAACCAGTCTGATGAAGTGGAGGGCTACGAGGAGGGTCTGCAGAAGATTCGGGCTCCAATGGACGTTGAGAGTTTCCGGAAGAAGGACCGCCGTCCGTTAATAATGTGGATGGAGGTCTGCCTCTGCGAGGAGCTTGGGCCGTAACAACCTGATCATCTGACATAACATGAGCTGGTTTAAGCCTATCAATACAGACAGTCTCAGTACGACCCCCTAAATCCAAAATGAAATGTTTCGGACCTGGTTGAAGAACTCGAAACGGTCCATCATACAAAGGCTGTAGTGGTGTCCTGTGTGCATTGTGTTTGACAAAAACAAATTTAGAGGACTCCAGACTCTTAGGGACAAATGACTGCGGTAAACAATGGTGTACCGGACCGGGGACACGAAAAGGGGCCTCCTGAGGTGAAAGATGGAGCAACGGTGGAGCGAACTGTGGTGAGGGTACCTCAGGTAAAAACTCACCGGGGACGCGCACAGGCTGACCGTAAACCATTTCAGCCGGGGAAGAGCTCAGGTCTTCTTTGGTTGCGGTACGCAACCCCAACAAAACCCAGGGAAGGCGGTCAATCCAGTTGTCACCGGTCAATGCAGCACGAAGTGCAGCTTTCAATGACCTGTGAAACCGTTCACACAAACCATTAGCTTGGGGGTTGTAAGCGGTGGTCCTGTGAACGTTAGTCCCCAGACCCTTGGCCATGGTAGACCAAAGCTCCGAAACAAACTGCGGGCCCCTGTCCGATGTAATGTCTGAAGGGGGGCCGAAACGTGCAACCCAGGTAGACAAAAAGGCCCGGGCCACCACTGCAGATGTTGTGGACGTCAGGGGAACCACCTCTGGCCACCTGGTGGTCCGGTCTATCATAGTCAGCAGATGAGTAAAACCCTGTGATGGAGGCAGAGGGCCTACTAGGTCTACGTGCACATGATCAAACCGCCGACTTGGGATGGGGAAAGGTTCCAACGGTGCTTTGGTGTGCCTGTTGACCTTAGCACGCTGGCATGGAACACACGCTGCTGCCCACTCCTTAACTGCTTTACGCAGACCGGGCCAAACAAACTTTGAGCTGACCAGTTTCACAGAGGCTCTAACACCTGGGTGAGAAAGGGAATGTAAGGAGTCAAAAACGCGGCGTCGCCATGAAACTGGAACCAGGGGGCGGGGCCTGCCCGTAGATACGTCACAGAGCAGGAGAGGACCTCCGTCATTCACCCGCCTTTCCTCCAACTCGAGGCCTGTGGGGCCGGACTGGAGCTCGAGTATTTCTGCGTCGCTACGTTGGTCCGCAGCCATAGCAGAAAAATCGATGCCAACGTACACGGGAGCGATCAGCACCCGGGAGAGACAGTCAGCCACCACGTTGGATTTTCCAGCCACATGCTGAATGTCTGTAGTAAATTCAGACACCGCTGCGAGGTGGCGTTGCTGGCGAGCAGACCAGGGGTCAGAAATTTTTGACATAGCAAAGACCAGGGGTTTGTGGTCAACGTATGCAGTGAACTGGCGGCCTTCCAGGAAAAACCTGAAATGGCGTGTAGCCAGGTAAAGCGCTAGCAACTCTCTGTCAAAAACACTGTATTTCAGCTCATTGTCCCGCAGCGTACGGCTGAAAAATGCAAGCGGCTGCCAAACCCCGGAAACCTGCTGTTCTAACACAGCCCCCACCGCAACATCAGATGCGTCGGTTGTTAAAGCTATTTGCGCCGCTGGGGATGGATGGGCCAAAAGGGCAGCAGTGGCCAGTGCAGCTTTAGCATCACCAAATGCCTGTAGGCGTTCTGGTGTCCAGTCAACACTGTCGTTGGGCTTTTTCTTTTTCAGCGCTCCATAGAGCGGACGCAGCAGTTGTGCTGCCCTGGGGAGGAAACGGTTATAGAAGTTAACCATTCCCAAAAACTCTTGTAGCGCTTTAACAGACTGGGGCTGTGGGAAATCTGACACCGCCTGCACTTTGTTTGGTAACGGGACGGCGCCACTTGCGGAAATGCGGTGGCCCAAAAAGTCAATGACTGGCAGCCCAAATTGGCATTTCGCATTGTTTACAATCAGGCCATGTGCTGCCAGGCGCTGAAAAACTTCACGGAGGTGGGACAGGTGCTGCTCAGCCGAGCTGCTAGCCACCAGGATGTCGTCCAAGTACACAAATACGAAGGACAGACCCCTTAGGACTGAATCCATCAACCGCTGAAATGTTTGTGCTGCACCTTTAAGACCAAAAGGCATGCGCAAAAACTCAAACAGGCCGAAAGGCGTGATAACAGCGGTCTTAGGGACATCCTCCACATGCACAGGAACCTGGTGGTACCCCCGTACTAAATCTACTTTAGAAAAAATGGAGGTCCCAGCCAGGTGCACTGAAAAATCCTGGATGTGGGGGATGGGATAACGATCATTCTCTGTGATGTTATTGAGGCGGCGGAAATCTCCACATGGCCGCCATTTGCCATCTGCCTTGGGCACCATGTGGAGGGGGGAGGCCCACGGACTGTTTGAGCGCTGCACGATGCCTAAACGCTCCATGTTAGCAAACTCTTCCTGTGCGATTGCTAGCTTAGTAGCATCGAGGCGGCGTGCACGTGCGAACACCGGGGGCCCCGTTGTGGGAATATAATGTTCGACCCCATGTTTTGTGTTTGTGGTTGCAAAATCAGGAACAGTCAGCGAGGGAAACTCAGACAATAAACGTTGAAACACATTACCCGAAGCTAAAAAGTTAGCATGTATTAAAGGCCCAGCTCCTCGCGTCTTACAAGGCAGTGACGAAAAAGACACAGCGTCGATCAAACGTCTGTTAGCTACATCAACCAGGAGCCCGTGAGCACAAAGAAAATCAGCCCCTAAAATAGGGACCGAGCTAGCAGCTACCACAAAGTTCCACCGGAAGTCCCGTTCATGGAAACGCACAGTCACCAACCTTTCGCCAAACGTCTTGACGGGAGAGCCATTCGCCGCGGTTAGCTGTGGCCCGCAGCCTTCAGCCAACCTGTCGGAGCCAGTCGGGGGGACGAGGCTCTTCTGCGACCCAGAGTCCACCAGGAACCGCCTCCCTGACTTCGAGTCCTCGATGAAAAGCAGCCTTTCCTTCTCGCCAACGGCTGCGACTGCTAGCGGCTGTTGGCGGTCTCGTTTCCCTGCGGCTTGAAGCTGCACGGCGGGACGCACCGTCGTGCTTTGGCGCCAAAACGCGCGTGGTAGAAACAAAGAACTGGACCTGCCCGCCTGCGGCTAGTGACTCCTGCCACCACCGCTGGCTCGTCCGGCGCTGTGTGCGTCGCTCGAAACTCGGGCGCTGCTGGAGATCCCGGGACCACCGCCTGTACCGCGAAGGTCCTCGTGGTTAGAATGATGCGGTCGGCTTCTTCGGCCAGCGAGCGGTAGTCCTTCTCCTGCAGAAACGGGGAGTTGGCCAGGGCGGTTCGCACAGGAGCTGGAAGCTGGCGGAGGACGAGGTGGCGGAAGAGGAACTCGCAGTCGTCCGATCCCCGCAAGGACAACATGCTCTCCACGAGCTCGAGAGCTGTTCCGTCACCCAAACCGGAGAAGGAAAATAGTTTCTCAGCGCGCTCCGCCTCTGAGAGTGTGTAGCGCCGCAGAAGAAGCTTCTTGAGGGCGTCGTATTTTCCGTGTGCAGGAGGGTTTTGTAGCAGGCTCATTACCCGCTGGGTTGTCAGCGGATCCAGCGAAGCAACCACATGGTGGTATTTGGTGTCGTCAACAGAAATCCCGCGAAGAGCAAACTGTGATTCGATGTGGGCGAACCACGACTCAGGCGCGTGCAGCCAGAAGTCCGGGATTTTAACGGCCACCGAAAAAGCGTGCGGGGCCGCCTGTGTAGGTTCCACAGCAGTAGACAGCTGAAGAGAGCTGGCTGAAGCGTCAGATGTCGACATGTTCAGTTCACGAGGGTCACCAGTGTAAGAGGAGGTGAAGAGACGACACAGGAGACAGGCTGCAGAACTTCACCTTTTAATCAACTCTTACTAAACTGGCGGGAACCCGCCCAACACTGCTTTATATACCCACATAACATCCGGTCCTCTGGACCTTTCACAATAAAAGCATCCTGTAATACATTCGGTCCACTGGGTGTGAGTAGAGCCCCCTAGTGGTCCACCACATTCTATGATTTAATTAGGCGAAAATAGGCATTGACATGCTGAAAACACTGACATGTCAGTACTACATGTCCCCCACAACAAGTAAATATCCCTTAAATAAATGTTTTCTATGATTTAATTAGGCGAAAATAGGCATTGACATGCTGAAAACACTGACATGTCAGTACTACATGTCCCCCAGAACAAGTAAATATCCCTTAAATAAATGTTTTCTATGATTTAATTAGGCGAAAATAGGCATTGACATGCTGAAAACACTGACATGTCAGTACTACATGTCCCCCACAACAAGTAAATATCCCTTAAATAAATGTTTTCTATGATTTAATTAGGCGAAAATAGGCATTGACATGCTGAAAACACTGACATGTCAGTACTACATGTCCCCCACAACAAGTAAATATCCCTTAAATAAATGTTTTCTATGATTTAAAAAGCAATACAGTCACAATTTTGAATCAATATGTTAATAAAAGGCAGTATAAATTAGTAATTTGATGAGTAATTAGGCGAAATTTTGAATCAATATTTTAATGAGAGGCAGTATAAATGAGTAATTAGGTGAAAATAGGCATGGACATGCTGAAAACACTGACATGTCAGTAAAAATAGGCATTGACATGCTGAAAACACTCCCATCTAGTGGCACAAAAAACTGTGGCATGTCACAAAAACAGTGGCATGTCACAGGAAGAGTGGCATGTCACAGGAAGTGTCAGTACGACATGCCGGTGCCACGAATTGAGCTTGCTGTCTCTCCGGTCACGTGATCTACAGGTCGCTGTA
This sequence comes from Garcialebias charrua, assembly GCA_038048925.1. Classification (NCBI taxonomy): domain Eukaryota; kingdom Metazoa; phylum Chordata; class Actinopteri; order Cyprinodontiformes; family Rivulidae; genus Garcialebias; species Garcialebias charrua. Next base: position 73,250 of record JBBPBX010003563.1, read on the forward strand.
GTACCCAAGTACACCTCGCTGCAGCCTGCAGATGACGGCGGTGTCAGTCCCGGAAGTGGTTATTGCACTCCGGAAATGAAGGGGGCGCTAGTGGCGCTATTAAAACACGCAACAACAACAAAATGAATGGAAATTAATATTTTAAAGGCACTAGTGGCGCTATTCTAAAAAATAAATAATGGAAGTTAATATTTTAAAGGCGCTAGTGGTGCTATTACCATTTTTTTAATGGAAATTAATATTTTAAAGACAAATGTTTATGTTTATTAAATTTGTTCATTTTGTAACAGGTGGCACCACAAGGTGGCACAATTTCCCTGTGCTGTAAGCCTCTAGAAAAGGGAAGTTGTCAGTATTGATGACAGGGTGCAATTTCCTGAGAGTGGCCAGGTGTGTTGTGTTCACACATGCTGTGGTGCAGGCGCTTGGGGTAGGTTTGAAGGCTTGTTTTTAAACATATTGAGTGTTATTTATAAACAGTTGGGTTTTATTCTGATGTGTGATGTGTTTACAACAGGACCACACAGTTTTAAAGAAGCAGATTGAAGCAGGACTACCTGGGTGTGGGGTTCGACGCCACAGGTAGGCTTGCAGGTTTCTGGGTTTTAAATTGTATTATATGGTTTTGTTTATTCTTTATTTTTGTCTGGTAGGGCCACACGTTTCTATGCCATTTGGGATTTGCTGTGACTGGGTGTGGGCTTATCAGACGCCGCAGGTGTGCACTGATTTTTAAATTGTTTTAAGAGTGACTCCATTAAAGTTTTGTATTTAATAAATTTGTTTTGTTTTTTACAGTTGATCACTGTCACCTGCTGTCCTTAAAGTTTTTGTCTTTTGTTGGTCTGCCTAGTTTATTGAATTGTATTTTGTTTGTAGTGCATGTGAGGGCAGCTGACTGTTTTAACATCTTGGGTCACTTCCTAAATATTCGGTACCATTTATTTTAAATCAAACCCTTTGTCTATATTAAAATAAATATCATTATTGTAAGTCAGATTTATTCTCAGTGTTTAATTGTTTCCTTTTTATCGGCTCATAACATTTGGCGTTGTTTGGTAAACAAGTACGGGAAGTGACCAGTTTTTTTTCTTTTTTTGTGTACGAGTTGCATTATAAGGACAGCAGGGACAGTGGGAGTGGGTCTTCTCGTTGGCGACAAGGCATCAATATGGACGTGTCCAGCAGCGCTGCGGCTCAGGAGGTGCTGGATAAACAGGCCATGTCACAGAGAATAAAGGACCTTGAAAGTCAGCTGGCGGCTCTCAGAGGAGCGGCCGCAGGCTCAGAAAGTCAATCAACGTCTTCAGGAGCTGCAGAAGCTGTAAGGCACACTCCTGTTATTTATGTGCAGCAGGACAGAAAACTGCCATTCTTTTCTGGAAAACTGGATGGTGCAGAGTCGTTAACTTTGGATGAATGGATTGAACTGATGAGTAATTATGTGCAAACAAGAGGGCTCACGGAAAAGGACCGGGCACAAATTGTTTTTGAACATCTAGAGGGTGCTGCCCGGACTGAAATTAAATTTCTTCCTGCAGCTACAAAGGAGAGTGTTACAGGTATTTTTGATGTACTTAAAGAAGTCTATGGTTGTATGCATTCAAGAATCTCTTTACAACGTAGATTCTTTAACCGTAAACAGCTTGAGGGGGAGTCTTTGCTTGATTATTCTCATGCTCTTATGGACTTGATGGATCAGATAGTCAAAAATGATGTACACGCTGCTTCAGAATCCTTTAAAGACTTACGTGACCAGTTCTGTGATGGTGTGAGAGAGCAGGCACTCAGAATAAGACTACGAGATTTAATCAGTTCCAACCCAGCGTGGACAATCCGGGATGTTAGAGGGGAAGCCACTAGGTGGATGGCGCAATATGAACATCAGTCATCTAAATTCAAGTGTAATTCTAACAACCCAGTCTTGAATGAAATGTTTGCCTCTTGTGAAAGTTCTGTCTCCCGCCCTTCTGAGTATGGGGAGTTGGTGTCCTTGTTAAAAGCTCAGCAGACTCAGTTGGAACTGGTCATGAAGGCTTTGACCCCTCAAACTTTACCTCCCCCCAGAACTCGCAATTTTCGTCCTAGCCGAACTGCTGATGGTAAGCAAATTTGTTTTCGGTGCAACCAAAGTGGGCATATTGCCAGAAATTGTACTGCCACTTTAAACACTGAGCCTAAACAGGCTGTTCTCCCCAAGCAGTCGGAAAACTAGAACCCGCCAGTGTGCAGAGCCAAACATTGGTGGGCGGTTTTCATGGCTCCATTGATGATGGGTCGAATGTCTGTAACCTTGTTGGTGAATGCTTGGAGGGGGAGGTGGATTTTTCTGGGGTTAGGGTAAATTGTTTGTTGGATAGTGGGTCTATGGTAACTACCTTAACAGAAAGTGCTTTTAAAAACAATTTTTCTCATTTGTCGGATAAAGACCTGAAGGACTGTGGTTGGTTGGGTTTAAAAGCAGCAAATGGGTTAAGAATTCCTTACCTTGGTTACATAGAGCTTGATGTTGTTGTGTTGGGTGTATTGCTTCCTCGTCAAGGTGTGTTGATAGTCGAGGATCCAACTGATTGTTACATGAAGCGAAAGAAACTTGATGTACCTGGGGTGTTGGGAATGAATGTGTTTAACCCACTTTACCTTGATCTGTGTAAACAATATGGCTCTGATCTCTGGGAAGCACCTATACTCAAGTCAGCACCACGGGGGTGGAGAAGAACCTTGAGATACTGTCAGATGATGGAAGCTATGGCCAACTCCCCTGACCCTCATCAGGTCAGAGTTCAGGGTAAGAAATCTTTTTGTGTCAAAGCTGGAAGTTTGTGTTATGTGCCGGTGACATGCCCACAGATGCCCGTACACCAGCCTACTGATTTGTTAGTTGAGCCTCTGGGTCATGAGGGGGGCAGCCTCCCGGAGGGTTTGTTGGTTTCACCTTCTTTAGTGAAGGCAGGGAGGGGTGGTGTGTATGTTCCCATTACCAATGTGGGTATAAGTGATATGTGGTTAGCACCTCGTAGAGTTGTGGCCACTGTTCAGACTGCTACTGTGGTGACGGAAGAGTCTAAGATAAAAGTCTCTGTTGACTCACATAGTTGTACAGCATTCATTGCTAGTCATGAAAATGCCTTAAATAACACAGACTTGGACCTACCTGAGTTTGAAAATCTGCATGGTAAAGAGAAACAACTGGCAAGGGATTTGTTGTTAAAATACAACAAGGTGTTTGCCAGGAGTGATCTAGATGTGGGTAGTACCAATTTAGTGAAACACGAGATCCCCTTGTTAGATGAAACACCAGTACGACAACCTTATCGACGCATTCTTCCTTCTCAGTATGATCTGGTCCGTAATCACATTCAACAGCTATTACAAAGTCATGTTATTAGGGAAAGCAGTAGTCCATATGCATCACCAATAGTTTTAGTACAGAAAAAAGATGGTACATTACGCATGTGTGTGGATTATAGACAGCTGAATGCTAAAACAAGGAAGGATGCATTCCCTTTACCTAGGATTGATGAATCTCTGGATGCGTTGGCTGGAGCACAGTGGTTTACAACACTAGATTTGGCTAGTGGGTACAGTCAGGTTGAGATGGCTGACAAGGACAAGGAAAAAACTGCTTTTTGCACACCATTTGGACTATTTGAGTTTAATCGCATGCCTTTTGGCTTATGTAATGCACCCAGTACTTTTCAGCGTCTGATGGAGCGTCTGTTTGGAGACTGCCGCTACCAGTCACTGCTTTTGTATTTAGATGATGTTATTATCTTCTCTTCAACTGTCGAACAGCATTTGCAACGGTTAAATCAGGTATTCTCCAGATTGGAAAGCCAGGGGTTAAAGGTCAAACTATCAAAATGTCATTTTTTCCAGAAGAGAGTTAAGTATTTGGGTCATGTGGTATCAGAGGAGGGGGTCTCTACAGACCCAGATAAGGTAGCAGCAGTACGAGACTGGAAGCGACCCGCTACTCTGGCAGAGCTTCGCTCATTTTTAGGGTTTGCCAGTTATTATAGGAGGTTTATGGGTGGTTTTTCAAAGGTGGCTGCCCCGTTAAATCGTCTTGTTGCTAGACTGCTTCCTCCTAGGAAAAGGGGTAAAACCCCTAAGAAGCCTTTGGGTGACTTCTGGGATGAAGAGTGTGAGCAGAGTTTTCAGAAGCTCAAAGCTACATTGATAACAACTCCTGTTCTTGCCTATGCAGACTTCCAGAAGCCTTTTGTCTTGGAAGTAGATGCCAGTCATGGAGGGTTAGGAGCAGTACTCTCTCAAGAGCATGGGGGTAAGTTGCGTCCTGTAGCATTCGCAAGTCGCAGTCTGAAGCCCACTGAGCGTAACATGAGTAACTACAGCTCTATGAAGTTAGAATTGGTAGCTCTTAAATGGGCGGTTACAGAAAAATTTAGAGAGTATTTGCTGGGTAACAAGTGTACAGTCTTTACAGATAATAATCCATTGAGTCATTTGGCTACAGCAAAATTTGGGGCAACAGAGCAGAGATGGGTCTCCGAATTGGCAGCTTTTGATTTGACTTTGAAATACCGCCCAGGCTCGCAAAATGCTAATGCAGATGCACTGTCCCGTCAACATGTCATGCACAGAGAAGTAGGGGCTGGCTTAGGTCTAGATGAGGGGTTTGCTGGAGTACAGGAAGAGATCTGTGCATTACCGGGTCTGTCAACCACTGACCTTAGTACATTGCAACATCAGGATCCTGTTGTGGGTTCCTTTAGGCGATTTTGGGTAAGGGGTAGGAAGCCTGATGCTAAGGAGAGAGATGGGCTTGATAAAGCCACTAGAGAGTTAGTTCGGCAGTGGGGTCGACTTAGGGAAAGAGAATCTGTCCTTTATCGTTGTGCTTACACTTCTGACGGACAGACTGAGGTTGAACAATCTGTGTTACCACATTGTTTGCAGGAGGGTGTTCTTCGCTCACTTCATGATGATCATGGCCACCAGGGAGTAGAGAGGACTTTACAGTTGATTCGCTCGCGGTACTATTGGCCCAATATGTACTCAGATGTAGAGAGGTGGTGTAAAAACTGTGAAAGGTGTGTGGTATCGAAGGCCATGTTGCCAAAGGTTAAAACCTACATTGGTGCGATCAAAGCTTCTAGACCTCATGAGATTTTGGCAATAGACTTCACGGTTTTAGAACCTTCTACAGATGGTAGAGAAAATGTTCTTGTAATGACTGATGTATTTTCCAAGTATACACAGGCTGTTCCCACGAAAGATCAGCGTGCGAGTACTGTTGCAGAGGCACTAGTGAAACATTGGTTTCAGCTGTTTGGGCCCCCAAGCCGGATTCATTCTGATCAAGGGCGAAATTTTGAGAGTAATTTGGTCTATCAGCTCTGTAAGTTGTATAAAATCGAGAAAAGCCGCACTACCCCTTATCATCCTCAGGGGAATGGGCAGTGTGAGCGTTTTAATCGCACCTTACATGATTTACTTCGAACACTTCCACCAGAACAGAAACGTAGGTGGCCTCGCCATATTTCTCAAGTTACCTTTGCATATAATACAACTATCCATCAATCCACTGGAATGACACCCTACTTCTTGATGTTTGGTAGGGAGCCACAGTTGCCTGTGGATTTCCTGGTGGGACGGAGGGAAACTGATGAAGATCTTGGCCTGCCCTTGGAAGAGTGGGTAGAAGAGCACCAAAAGTCTCTAACGGTGGCTTATGACATGGTGCATCGAAAATTGGAGAGTAAAAGAGCTCAGAGAAATCAGGATGGGGATGTTGCTCCAGATTTTCAGGAGGGAGATCTGGTGTATACCAGAAATCACTCTGTCCGGGGTCGGAGTAAGATTCAGGATTTTTATGACTCCACTCCTTATCAAGTGGTTCGCCCACCTCCTGATCGAGGTGTAGTGTATTCTATAGCACCTGTGGATCAGGAAGGACCCTTCCGCCAAGTACACCGGGCCGAGCTTAGAAGCGTTCCTGAAAGTAGTGTGGTGGAGTCTCAAGATATGGAGGCTGAGAAAAATGTGTTGACTGACAGTGGGGCAGAGAATGTAATTGTTGATTTGCCTAAGTCTGAAATCTTATCGGATGTTGAGGATGTTGAAGCAGGTATTTCTGAAGATGTACTGCCTGATGGTCAGCTTTTTCCTGGCCAAGTATCCGCTGTGGAAACTGGTACAACCATAAATTCAGAGCCCAGGAGGTCAACTAGGAAGACTGCAGGACAACATTCAAACCCATTCAGGCTGCCCCGTTCTGTGCAGACAAAAGAATACCGTATTCGTCGGCCTGTAAGTCGCACCGGAGTATAAGTCGCACCAGCCAAATATGCCAAATTAAATGGAAAAATCAACGTATAGGTCGCACCGGCCTATAGGTCGCACCTCACGTGAGCTGGTGTTTTGCCCAAAATGGACTGGCTGCCAAATTGTTTGGAAGGACTTTTGACAAGATTATCACATTAAAACTACAGTATTTTGTTTTATGTGTCTTCATTAATAAATGAACATTATTTTGGACTGGCTGCCAAATTTTTTGGAAGGACTTTTGACAAGATTATCACATTAAAACTACAGTATTTTGTTTTATGTGTCTTCATTAATAAATGAACATTATTTTGGACTGGCTGCCAATTTTTTTAGAAGGACTTTTGACAAGATTATCACATTAAAACTACAGTATTTTGTTTTATGTGTCTTCATTAATAAATGAACATTTTTTTGGTATATTTTGTGTCTTTCATCATTTATCTTTAAAGATAAACACATAGAAATATATTTTTATTAGCTGACATCACAGTAAAAAAACGTCTCATTTTAAAATGATGACAGAAACAGATACTGTATTTATTTTATGGCTTTTATTTATTTATTCAAAACCATTGAAGTCTTCATCTTCTGTGTCACTGGCAAAGAGTTCTGCCAGCGACTGATGAATGGGGTTCAGCGCTGCTTCATCTTCCTCACCGGGGCTGTCAGAGTCTTCCCCCTCCTCCTCCTCCTCCTCCTCCCCCACCTCAGCTCCTGCTGCTCCACCTGCTTCAGCTGAAGGCCCAATCTTAGCCTTCTTCAAGATTATCACATAAAAACTACAGTATTTTGTTTGATGTGTCTTAATTAATAAATGAACATTATTTTGGACTGGCTGCCAAATTGTTTGGAAGGACTTTTGACAAGATTATATTATATTTTGTGTCTTTCATCATTTATCTTTAAAGATAAACACATAAAAAATATTTTTATTAGCTGACATTACAGTAAAAAACGTGTCTCAGTTTAAAATGATGACAGAAACAGATACTGTATTTATTTTATGGCTTTTATTTATTCATTCAAAACCATTGAAGTCTTCATCTTCTGTGTCACTGCACCATTTTTGGACCAGGCAGATGTCAACAGTGTAGGTACTGTAAAGGGTTTCTTAGCGCCCATAGCGGCCGAAACTGGTACTGCACCATTTTTGGAGCTTTTGACCAAAGTCACATTATGACCAAAATGTTGGAAAAATCGACGTATAAGTCGCACCGGCCTATAAGTCGCAGGGCTTAGAAATGTGGGCAAAAAGGTGCAAAAAGGTGCGACTTATACGCCGGAGAATACGGTAGCTGTCCGGTATTGGTTAATTTCTTCAGGTACATCGTCGGGTCGTCGATGCACGATGATGGGGGGGAATGTAACAGGTGGCACCACAAGGTGGCACAATTTCCCTGTGCTGTAAGCCTCTAGAAAAGGGAAGTTGTCAGTATTGATGACAGGGTGCAATTTCCTGAGAGTGGCCAGGTGTGTTGTGTTCACACATGCTGTGGTGCAGGCGCTTGGGGTAGGTTTGAAGGCTTGTTTTTAAACATATTGAGTGTTATTTATAAACAGTTGGGTTTTATTCTGATGTGTGATGTGTTTACAACAGGACCACACAGTTTTAAAGAAGCAGATTGAAGCAGGACTACCTGGGTGTGGGGTTCGACGCCACAGGTAGGCTTGCAGGTTTCTGGGTTTTAAATTGTATTATATGGTTTTGTTTATTCTTTATTTTTGTCTGGTAGGGCCACACGTTTCTATGCCATTTGGGATTTGCTGTGACTGGGTGTGGGCTTATCAGACGCCGCAGGTGTGCACTGATTTTTAAATTGTTTTAAGAGTGACTCCATTAAAGTTTTGTATTTAATAAATTTGTTTTGTTTTTTACAGTTGATCACTGTCACCTGCTGTCCTTAAAGTTTTTGTCTTTTGTTGGTCTGCCTAGTTTATTGAATTGTATTTTGTTTGTAGTGCATGTGAGGGCAGCTGACTGTTTTAACATCTTGGGTCACTTCCTAAATATTCGGTACCATTTATTTTAAATCAAACCCTTTGTCTATATTAAAATAAATATCATTATTGTAAGTCAGATTTATTCTCAGTGTTTAATTGTTTCCTTTTTATCGGCTCATAACAATTTTTTTTTACAAAAGAAACAATACAAGACAATCCCATTAATGATAATGTACAAAATATAAAAAAATGAAAGGTAGCAGAAAGAAGAATAAATCTTTTA
>JBBPBX010003564.1:0-12888 GCA_038048925.1 Garcialebias charrua
CAAACACGGTTGAGCCTGGCTCCAAGCGAGTTTGAAGTGATATCCCCTTTGCAAAGTGTAACTATTTTATAATAATTTCTTGTTTCTTTGTGTGGTTCTTGTTCTAGGTGAAGGTGTTTAAATGAAGGTGTTTTACATATCCCTATCAAGAAAATTGGTCAAGCCCACCTTGTCTGAGTCTGCATGTCTCTGCCTTCCTGGAAAACAATCTGTGGCCAGACAGATAAGCCAAGAACCCAGAGTATGACCCGTAACAGGCATAATCCTGCAAGTCTTGCACATAGACAGCCATAGCTGTAGACTTCATGACTCCACCTTGGCCATGCCAGTCGGCAGCCTTTGAAGGCAAGCCCACAACAGCCTCCCTTCTTCTCCTTATCTTTCCACACACCCTCGCTCCCTCCGCCTGCCTGCATGCCCTCTTCCCCCCCATGCATCTGCTGCACTTTCTCCTCTCATCTCTGTGCTTCTGTCCCCCAATCCCTCCCCTCCCACCCCACTCTCTACCTGTTTCATCTTCACCGTGGTGGCAGTGCTTGCAGGGACTGCAATGCTTAGGGCTCATTAGGTGCCGGAGCAACAGAGAGAGGAAACAGATCTAAATGATCCTTTTCATTCTCTGACAACATCAGCCCTCACTCTTCTCAACTCCATTTCTGAGGCTTTCATCTGCACACGCACGCACACACACACACACACACACACACACACACACTTGCACATGCACGCACACACACACACACACTGAGAAAAATCGGATCTTTCCCAAGCTGCTCTGTGATAGTTCTTTACGATCAAGCCTGAATGTCAACCAACTCTGTGTTTTCTTTATTCTCCAGCTGACAGTGAAATAATACATGAGAGTTATGACTCGCGCTGATCTCTGTCTGTCTCCTCCGCCTGCCTGCCAGCCCTCTTTCTTCTCCCTACATCTTCTTCCCTGCCTATTACTCTCCCATTCCCTCTCTTCTCCTACTCTGCATCATTCAGTGTCTGTCACTGTCACCGTGCGTGCCGTTGGTGTGCCCGGCAGGCACAGTCACGTAGCGGTGGCTGACATGAGGACGTGGCCGTGGCTGGCTGCGCCCTGAAGAGCAACTTGAGAACACTTTAAAGGATGCTTGACAGCTGGGTGAGAGACCCTCTGCAGCAGCCCTAAGGCCCACACACCTCTTTCTTCAGTCGCAGGCCCTCTCCACAGACTCCACATACACGTCTCGTGCACTGGCGCTGTGCTGCTAACAAATAACCTGGCATGACATGCTGCAACAAAGAACCCTTTGATCGTGACCGCATGTGGAACCGTGAGCAGAGTCTGGGATATTGTTGAAAAATGGGGATAAGAGTGCACACGCTCTCTACAGGGATGAAGCATTGCCAGTGTTGCACTGGTCTGCACAGATGAAAAGTGTCACAAATAGTTGAGCACCTGATGACTAAAGAGAGGCAGGGAGCAAGGTACAATGCTTCGCTCTCACCTCACCACCGCTGGTCAATCTCACCATGAAGAAGACACATACAGACTAAATCAGCTGTCTCAAGGCTAACCAACCGCTTGAATGTGTCGTTTTGACAGAGTCTGATCAAATGGACTTGTGCATTTTGATGATAAATGTTAACACTGAGCTCTACCTGCCTTGTGTGAATAAAAATCTTAAAAAATGTACTGCTTTTGTTGCAGTTATGTAAGAACACAACTTAACTAATTTAAAATTCATCCTTACAAAATATTTAATACACAGATATAAAGTGGCACAAGTTTGTCATTTGCATTAAATAATGCTGTAATAATTTTGATGATGGCTGTTTAAACTTACTGTCTTTTGAAGATTACTATTTAAATTTATTTAATTTAAATTTCCCTATGCTTTGTGTTATTTAGTAAGCCTATTTGAGCATTAGTCTTTAAGCTTAAACTTAATTCAGTTCAGTTCAGTTTATTTATAAAGCCCCAAGTCACAACAGAAGTCATCTCAGGGCACTGAACAGAAACATTCATATTCATAAAAATAAGTTAATAACATTATTTATTATTTATTTTATTTATTATGGCTAGTGAACACTGACCTGATTTATGAAAAGCATAAAATGAAAGATAACACACACACAAAATAAACACTATTTTTGAGCAATATATATTTTTCTTTTTAACTTTGAGCTTTTACAGATATAATAAAAGGGATAAAAAAGAGTTTGAATAATAAAAACGTTGGTATCCTACACTGAAATAATTTAATATCACTGCAGCTTTCAGTCTGGAGATTTTTTTACCCACAAAATCGGCTTCAGGTAAGTTGGATCAGTAAGTTGAGTTCTGAAGTCTAAACAGTAAGTATCGTATGATCTATAGGCAAATTCTGTTTCTTGATTTTTGAGTGTTTTAGGATTATTTTGAACTTCAGAGGAACTTACCCTAAAAATAACTTTTTTAAATCTGATAAACTCCCTAGAATGTTCTAAATAAACATAAGGGAAACATGGGATTGTCACAACATTTTGTGGAAAATAATGTAGAAATTCATGATGACAAAGAAATTGTAAATGGTTTCAATAATTATTTTGTAAATGTGGGATCTAATCTTGCAACCTCAATTCCTAAAATAGATGAAAACGTGAGTTATTTAATCAGTGGTTGTGTAAACAGTATGTTTCTAAATGGAACCACTAAAGAAGAAATAATGAAGGTTGTTGGACAATTTACTGATAAAAGATCTAAAGACTGTGATGATTTGGATATGATGGTTGTGAAGGAGATAATAAGTCATATTATAGAGCCATTTACACACATCTGTAATTTATCACTTTCTAAAGGTATATTCCCTGAAAAAATGAAAATTGCAAAGGTGGTTCCAATTTTTAAAAATGGGGAGAAATGTTTATTTAATAATTATAGACCTGTTTCTTTGTTGCCACAGTTTTCAAAAATCCTTGAAAAATTATTTGTGTCCAGATTGGACAAGTTTCTTGATAAAAACAATATCTTGAGTAATAGTCAGTATGGTTTTAGATCAAATAATTCGACAAGTTTGGCTCTTATGGAACTGATAGAAGAGGTTACTTCAGCAATAGATGATAAGCAGTATTGTATGGGTCTGTTTGTTGATTTGAGAAAGGCTTTTGACACCATTGACCACACCATTTTACTTGAAAAATTGCAACAGTACGGTATTAGAGGTCTAGCCATACAGTGGATATCTAGTTATTTGAAAGGCAGAAAACAGTTTGTACAAATTGATGATGTGAGATCTCAACTATGCAGTATTTCGTGTGGAGTACCACAAGGTTCAGTGCTTGGTCCTAAGTTGTTTATTTTATATGTAAAATAAATGGAGGAGGAGGTCCTGCCCCAAGTGGAGGAGTTTAAGTATCTCGGATTATTGTTCACGAATGAGGGAAAACTGGAGCATGAGATTGATAGGCGGATAGGTGCAGCGTCCGAAGTGAAGCGGGCGCTGTACCGGTCTGTCGTGGTCAGTGTTGGGGTAGTTACCCAAAATAAGTAATTAGTTACACATTACTAGTTACTTTAAAAAAAGTTACATATTACACTACAGTACTTAGTTACTCAGTTCTGAAAGTAACAGTTACATTACTTTCGGATTACTCTAATACCTGAGATTTAACCTGTATTAATTTTTATCTTTCAATAATGATATTAGAGATCTTTTTGACACTCATTTTTGATGAAAAAGTAAAACAGCAGTGCTACATAACAAGCACAATGCATATGTAAACGTGCCATTCAAAATGTAAAACTTCTGTTTTAAAAAAATAAAACAAAATAAAAAATAAAACATCTGAAATGTTTGTTTACAAGTTTGTTTACCTCAGCCTTTGTAGTGGTTGCCTGGCGGTGAAATTCAAGCCGAGCCTGCTTAAACGGTGGCGGCATCAAACTTGCACCATCCCTCTGCGGCTCTTTAGCAACTAGCTTAGCATTAGCGTGTTGTCTTTGTAAATGCTTGTAAAGATTTGACGTCGAGTTCGCAGCAGTAGACAGTGTCTTGTTGTGGCCCAGACATAGCTTGCACACTACTGTAATGTTCTTGTCCTTTCTCGTGACAAAAGAAAAATAATATGAATACTTCCATCCATAAAATGACATCGCCGTATGTCTATGTACCTTTATATGTCTATGTACGTTGACGTATGACGTTCCGACGTCATCGCGTACGTCTTTGTTTTCCCCACGTGACAGTCTGCTCCATAGATATCTATATATAATGTCTATGGTCTGCTCCGTCGTCCTCGTCCCACAACTCTTCTCCGAAAGGTAAAATAAAATAAATAAATAAAACTATTCTCCGAAAGGTCCTGATTGTAACGCAAGTAACGAATGTAAGGTTTTGTTAGTAACTGTAATATATTACAGGCATTTTCAAAGTAGTGCGTTACACTACTACGTTACTGAAAAATGTAATGTCATTACTGTAACGCGTTACTAAGTAACGCGTTACACCCAACACTGGTCGTGGTGAAGAGAGAGCTGAGTCAAAAGGCAAAGCTCTCAATTTACCGATCGATCTACGTTCCCACCCTCATCTATGGTCATGAGCTTTGGGTTATGACCGAAAGAACAAGATCTCGGATACAAGCGGCTGAAATGAGTTTTCTCCGCAGGGTGGCTGGACTCTCCCTTAGAGATAGGGTGAGAAGCTCAGTCATCCGGGAGGGACTCGGAGTAGAGCCGCTGCTTCTCCACATCGAGAGGAGCCAGTTGAGGTGGCTCGGGCATCTGGTTAGGATGCCTCCTGGACGCCTCCCTGGTGAGGTGTTCCGGGCATGTCCCACCGGGAGGAGACCCAGAGGAAGACCCAGGACACGCTGGAGGGACTATGTTTCTCGGCTGGCCTGGGAACGCCTTGGGATTCCCCCGGAGGAGCTGCTCCAAGTGGCTGGGGAGAGGGAAGTCTGGGCCTCCCTACTTAGGCTGCTACCCCCGCGACCCGACCCCGGATAAGCGGAAGAAGATGGATGGATGGATGGATGATTTAATTAAGGTGTCTGGGATTCTAAGGTGTGTTTTATTTGCAGATGACACTACTTTTTTATGCTCGGGTAGAGACTTGAATCAGACGTTTGAATTAATGAAGATGGAGTTTGACAAAATTCAAACTTGGTTTAAATTAAACAAGTTATCACTGAACGTGGAAAAAACTAATTATATGATATTTAGTAAAAAAAAGTCAACTATGGATTTTCTTTTCAAGATTGATGGTGTGGAGATACAAAGAGTGAATGAAGTAAAGTTTTTGGGTGTGATTATCGATGATAAATTGTCATGGAAAAAACATATTAATTTTGTAAGAACTAAAATGTCTAAGTCCATGGCAGTACTATATAAAACGAGGGACTTACTGACAGACAAGGCTTTGTGTTTACTGTATAATACAATTGTTGTGCCAAATTTAATTTATTGTATTGGTGTCTGGGGTACAGCTTGTAAAACTGTAACCAAATCTATTTTTATTTTACAAAAAAGAGCTGTAAGAATTATCTCAAGAAAACATTATTGTCATCCTTCAAGTATTTTATTTCATCAACTGAAATTACTCAAGTTTTATGATTTGGTGGACTACTTTATTCTATTACTAATGTACAGGGCTCAGAATCACAATTTACCATCGAACGTACAAGCGTATTTTGTAAAAAGGAGCAGTTGCTATAATTTAAAAGGAACTGATATTTTTGTTAAGCCAAAGTTTAGAACAAGTTTGCGGGGTAGGTCTACTTTAATGAGGGGAATTGATTTATGGAATGGTTTGAATAATGATATTAAAAATGAGGAATCATTATTTGTATTTAAGAAAAGGATAAAGAATATAATGCTGACGAGATACATTTAAGTTAGTTAATATTAGCGAAAACTATAAAGAATAATTGTGATATGTTTTGGGTTTTGTTGTATTATTTGTGATTATTGCTTGAATTGCATAGGCTGCTACCCCCGCGACCCAACCCCGGATAAGCGGAAGAAGATGGATGGATGGATGGATGGATTGCTTGAATTGATTGTTTGAATTGATTTTGTTAAGAAGGGGCAGAATTGATTAGATTTAATTCTTCTTCTGCCGCCTTTCATTTTATAGGTATTTTATATTGTTTTTTTCTCTTGAAATTGTATTGTTTTTAATGGAAATGAAATGAATAAACAAACAAACAAACAAAGAAATAATGTGTGTAAAATGTTGTATAGCACTATGTCTGTGTTAATTTTCATGTTTTTGTGCTTATTTGTTCAAATCGGCAATATTTGGTCTAAAAACGTGTTTACACTAATCCTATGGGTTGAACTGTGGTACTGCAGCCTAATTTACTTATTGGTCAACGACTCTCACTGTGACGTGTCTTGTACATTCTGTCATCACATCCTCTGCTGCGTGAGTATAAAAGTGGTTCAAGCCGAGCCACTCCCCTGCAAAGATCGGGAGTTGGATTAGCGATAGCAACATAGCATTAGCATCCTTTAGGCGGTGTCTCTTGGCACACCCACTTTGCAGTTTTTAAATCTTGTCTTGGGGCGGAGCTATCATTTCACAGTGGGGTAAGTTCCTCTTCAATAAAGATTTATTTTTTAATAATAGCTTTTTTTTTTTTTTAACAAATGGTTGGATTTTCACTCATCAATTGACTTGATTGATCCCCTCCTGACAGTGAAACGTTCCCTGGTTCGCTGGCTGAGACAGAAATGACATGATTGAGCCATCTGCCAGTGTAAGAAGGGTATTGTTTTTATAGCATTTAGAGGTTTTCAACCCCCAGCCAACACTGGAAAAAACTTATGCAATCACCATTCTTGGAGCATGTTCCTTCAATTGTTTAATTGGTATGAAAAAAAAACAGGCATGCCACAAAACTAGCTTTCCTCTGACATTTAAGAAACATGTCATATCTGCCAGTCTTCATTTCTAAAGTGTACTCCAGCGGATTAAATCATGTGGCTATCATAATGGGTATGACGTGCAAAGAGGTGGACAATGAAATAATAGTACAGTACTGTAGTCACTTGGTTGCAACTACTCAGAATTACGTGAGATTGCAGCAAAAAGTGTGTATTTCTTGCAATGATAAGTGAAGTTCACTAACTTATCAACAGTCAGCCCAGTGAGATACTGCCTTTAGAGTTCAAATATTTTGGGGCTATCAAACTTTAGCATGGTACTACCGTACTTTTTGGCCTATAAGTCACAGTTTTTTGCCTAATTTGCCTATCTTGCGACATACGGCAAAGCAACGTATTTATGGATTTTCCCCCATATTTTTAGACCAATTTTTGGCTGAAATACGACCGTTTCCATTCATTCTAACGGAAAAAATGGAGCAGTACCACTTTCGACCGCTAGGGGCGCTAAAGGGCCCTCTAGGCTTTTGACGACTACCGGTGTACTTGTATGTGTACGGATATTTTAGAGCAAAAAAATGTCTTGCTGGATGGACAGTGTGTACTCGCACATCATGCTGCAATTTAAATATAAAATGAAAGTGTTTAACTCCATTCCTGCCATCATCCTGGGAGGCTTGACCAAAGTGCTGTGCAGCTCTGCACCGCCTTTGGAAGGAGTGATGGTGGACGTAGAGCAACAGCTTCACGGCTACAGGACGGATGTGCCACACGACGTTCCAGCAGGTCCTCAGATGGATGGATAAAGCGTGGACCTCAGTCACTAAAGAATCCATCCGTCAGGGTTCAGGAAGGCAGGATGTTTGCTGGACGTGGAAGAGGAAGTGCTCTGAGCGCTATATCAACTACTGTTACCTCAGGAGATGGCAAAACTCTTCACCAGTAACACAGAGGATGAAGAATTCAACGGGTTTGAATAAAAATAAATAAATAAATAGGCGTTTCTGTCATCATTATGGGCGGGTGAGCATGTAGTAATTTCAAAGCTGCTTTATTTCGTCGGCTTCATTTTGCCTTGTTTTAACCGTCAAAGTGCATTTATTAAGAAAAGTTCAGCTGAGACACACTTTTACTATAATATCAGCAAACAAATATATTTTTTAAGGTGTTTATTTTGTTAAAATTTAAAGAGATGAAGGTTTTCGCTGCGCGCACACGTTTGGAAGATCCGACAAAGCGAAACTTTTTAAATCCAGCGGATTTGACCATTATGTTCATTTATTAAGGAAAAGTTCAGCTCAGACAATTCTTTGCTATAATTTTCAGCAAACAAATATCTTTTTTAAGTGTTAATCTTGTTAAAGTCCTTCCGTGCACGCTCCTGTGGCCATTTGGCATCCAATCAATTTTTGGCAAAACACCGGCCCACATTTCCGGGTTGTCCGCGATGACGCGTAACATACGCGACGCGTCAGCGGTGACGCATAATAGATGCAATGTATACTAGATGCAACGTATATGGAGGTGCGACATGTTTATGGCTTTTTCCACTTTATTGGACATAATAATAATAATAATAATTTGTCACATTTGTCATCTGTGTATGTTTCCCATACTTGACAGACGAAATTGGTCTTCTGCCTTTAACCCAACCACCACCAGGTGGTGCAGCGAGCAGCCGTAGTCAGCGCTCGGGGAGCTGGAGAATTAGGTGTGCACTCATAGACACCCCAAGGTGTGTAGTGGCCGGGGCGCGAACCCGCGTCCTTCGGGTCCCAAGTCAAAAGCCTTAGCCACTACACCATCTTAATTGGACTGATGCGACGTGTACGGCGGTGCGATGTGTACGGCGGAAAATACGGTACTCAGAATTACGTGAGATTGCAGCAAAAAGTGTGTATTTCTTGCAATGATAAGTGAAGTTCACTAACTTGTTATCAACAGTCAGCCCAGTGAGACACTGCCTTTAGAGTTCAAATCTTTTGGGGCTGTCAAACTTTAACATGGTGCTATTCACTTTTGAATAATTGGACCAAACTAAACAAAATCACACCATCTTGAACATTTAGAATTAAACTATTAATCACTTAAACACGAGTGACAGGAGTATTTGACTAGGGTGGCCTTATTTTTCCATACCGTTGAATAAAATGGTAGTTTTACATGTATCACACACACACACATAGCCATTGTGTTTGTTTGGTTTAGACACAATGCAGATATTTGCAGGGGAGATAGTGGACATACTGGGGAAAAGGTTGTTGAATATGGAGCTGCAAATGATTTGGATGAGAGGAAGACCACAGAGAAGTTTCATAGATGTAGAGCAGGAGAAGACACAGAGGGTTTAGTATCACTGATATGATGTTAGGAATGGAATATGATAGAAACAGATGATCTGGTGTGATGACCGCTACAGAAAGAAGCTGAAAGAAAAACAAAGTCACTGTGTACCCTTGTGATGTTAAAGTCACACAGTTCCACATGAACACAGAGCCTACACCGTTTGCCTCTTTTGCCCATGCATAATGTTTACATCTTTACATGTTGACTAATTTCACATAAACAACAGTATCAATAGAACATTTTGCATTGGGAAGTTTATGCTTTAATAAAAAATCTATATTTCGGAGGTTTAAAAATGAATATTGCTTTAAAAAGTTATACTCTTAAATAGTGCTTTTGTACATGTACTTGTGTTTTGTTCTATTAGTGGGGTGGCACAGTGGTGCAGTAGAGCTATTGCCTCTCAGTGAAAAAGTTGCTGGATCAAATCCTGGCCTAGGTGGAGTTTGCATGTTTTCTCCATGAATGCATGGACTTTTTCCAGTTTCCTCGCACAGAACATAAACAAGATAGGCTAATTGGTCATTTTAATTTGTCCTCAAGTCAAAGAGTGAATGGTTGGTTGTCTCGTTTGTCTCTTATGTGTCCCTGTGATGGACTGGAGACCTGTCCAGTGTGTCCCCCGTCTCTTGCACAGTGCCTGCTGGATATGGGCACCAGCGACCACTGCAACCCGGATAGGAAGAAGCAGATAAAGATAATAGATGTTGTATTAGTAGGTTCCATTAGCTTTTTAAAAGGACTAAGCATGTAGAAACAGTAATAACATGATAATAGTCATTACAATGGTTGTATGATGTATTGACACTACTGATTGTGTTGTGTTGATCAATGAGTGTGTAAAATTACTCTTTAGAAAAGTGTGACACAACATTATACAAAAATAACTTGGAGAGTTGTGCAAACTGCTCATTTTACAGAAATTAGGTTTGCCATTTACCGGGGTAGTTATTATTGGTTTGTTTGTGTTGTACACAGCCAGTCTCATCCATATGTACTACTGCCCAAAACATAAAAACTATTGGTCACATTTTAATACATGCAAAGTGATTTGGTGGCCACAATATTTCTAGAGTATGCAATGCGCCAGTTTAGAGCTGCCTTTTTAGTCCTCTTCCTAATTAGTCCTCTTTTTTGCCAAAAAACAAACAAAAAAACAAGCAGTGCTGCATGAAGAGAAGGAAAAAAAGCTACGGAAAAGAAAAAAAAGGGGAGAAAAAACATGGCAACTTTTCAGTTTGGGAAGCTTGGCCAGAAATAATTGGCTGTCATGGTTGATGAAGGCACTGTTGCTTTTTCAAAGCCAAAACGTGGAGAAATACAAAGACAGCACGGGGAGACAACACCAGGACAGGGAGGAGACAGAATAGCCTGTCCCTTTTGTTTTCATTTAAACTCAACATGCAGTCTGCAGCAGGTGAGTGGGCCACAGCAGACTGTGCTCACTTTTAATGGTGAACGAAGAAGAGATGCAACACATTTATTTTTGTCCCTTTGCATTGCTGTCCCTGCAAGGTGAAATGCACAAACATCTTCTGCAGGAAACTCCTTTATGTTTGAATTCAAACAGATTCTATCTAAGAATATGAGCCAGTATGTCAGTGTGTGAACATTTAGCTCATGAATGTTTCAGCTTATCACATTCTCAGTGACAAACACTTCACAAAGTGTCACTAACATAATTAATTTTCAAGAGGCCGAGCTTCAGATTTTTATTTCGCCATAATCTGTAGAGGACAGGAAACTGAGAGGCGGGAGTCTGACAGCCGCTGTGTGAAAAGATTCTTTTAGCAGCTCTCTGCAAAGACCCCCTTCGAGAAAGTAGATACAGAAGTGTGAAAAACACCAAGCAGAAAACAGGAGAAATAGTCGGCAGTATTCTGATGGGTCTGCAGAGGCAGACAAACACGAATGCTGCTATACCTATACAGCTCAGAGGACAACACAAATGCATAATGCTCACACAAAATCCCTCTGTGCACGTATAACACACGAGTAAAAAAGCTCAAACACACACAGTCTAATAAAAGTGTGGCAAAGGCTTAGCAATAAATAGGCTCTGAATTTCATATTCATGAATTCACAAACTCTAAGCCTATCAGCTCGAGCAACAAAGGCAACCCTTTCCCCCGCTCCCTTTAACTCACTCACCTTCCTGCAGGTACATGACAGCTTGTGAGTAGTTCTGCAGAGCATGGTGTGTCCTCCCCAGGCTGCCATAGGCCAGTGTCTTGGCAGCCAAGTCATTAGTCTGAGCTGCCACACTCAGGTGCTGTTCTTGAAACACAACTGCGCGCTCGTAGTTTCCAAGTGACTCATAGGTAAGGCCCAGGTTCCCATAAGCCCGAGCCTGGCGTGCGGTGCTGCCTGCTTCTTCTGCAATGTCCAGGTCACTTTGGTGGCACCGCAGGGCTGTCTCATACTCTCCCATAGCTTGGTACACAGCTCCCAAACCACAGCTGGCATCACCCTCCAGTAGTCTGTCCTGGGTGTCCCGGGCGATGGTCAGTTGGCGCTCCAGGCAGGAAATGGCCTGCTCGTAATTGCCCAATTGGCTGTGGAGCGCACCAAGCTCGCCATAGGCCTGAGCCTTGCCTCCACATTCACCTAACTCATGTGCCACAACAAGTCGCTTTTCAAAACACACCAGTGACTGCTGAAGGTTTCCCATGGCCCTGGAAATTAAAACAAAAAGCCATTATAAAGAATAAAAACCCAACAAGACAAACTATCTTCAATTGTATTTTCTGTTAAAGAATACAGTACTGAGATATATTTGTCTGAGTAAACAACTATTAACATAATACAAATAATTTATTTATACATTTTAATACAGACACATTTTATTTATTATAAGAGGGCTACAATCAAAAAGGCGTTCAATACAAGATCAACTGGACTTTAGTCCAGATGATCTTGTATTGAACGCCTTTTTGATTTTATCATGTCCTGGACGACTGAGAATCTTCACCAGCATAAGAGGGCTACAGTATTAATAAAACAGCAAAGAGTTCACACAGCAGGGAGAGTTTAAACCACAAAGACAACTTAAGGTGTTACATCTATCCAAGTACAGGTAGTCCTCGACTTACGACGTTTCGGGCTTACGTCACGCATCTCATAAAAAATAAAAAATAAAAAATTTAAATAAATAAAAAAACATTAAAAAAAATAAAATAAATGTACAGTACTGTACAGTTACCAAGCACTTAGCCTATCCTAACACAGTTTTTAAAGATGAAGGAGTGAGTTGAATTGTCTCCCTCCTCCCTAGCAGGCTCCTTTCACATAAAGGGAGCTAGCTCCCTTTATGTGAAAGGGAGACAATAGACTGTATGCCACGGACTCCCGTTCCAGCACTTCTGCATGCATTACCCGGGCGGCGCACTTCCGGTTACCAGAAATGACACAAACAAAAATAAGTAAATACAATAAATAAAACATCTACATACACACAACTAATAAATCTATACATACATAAATCTATAGCGACAATTTCCCTTCGGATAGCCACGATCCACTGTCAGCCTAACCCCTCCTCAGCAGGGAAACGGAACAGCTGCACCCACCGGTTGGTGGACACAACGGAAGTCACGTGTAGTGCCAGTAGCTCGCAGCCGCTTCCCGTATCGGGTCTTTGTCATGGTCTGCTACTAGGGGCTAACGCTAACAACAACGGCAGTGGATAGGACCCGGAATTG
>JBBPBX010003564.1:13004-24332 GCA_038048925.1 Garcialebias charrua
AGTACTGTACATTTATTTATTTATAAAAAAAAAATCTATATATATATTTGTATGTAATCCGACTTACGTTAATTTCGTGCTACGAACGGTGCGTAGGAACGGAACTCGTTCGTAAGTCGAGGACTGCCTGTACAGGTAACTGCTGGTATTAATTAACTACCAGTGTTTGTAAGTGTATGACAGAACTGTTTTAGGCATGACAGGAATTTGAAACGTAAGTGCTTTTGTTGGGTAACGTCCTTTGCCAACCTCTAATATGACACAGAGATCCCTTTTTTCATATGAACATTTTATTCACCTTCATAAATTTCAAACAGACTTTATTCACATTCTCAGACACTCAGTCACTTGCTGTGTACCAGTTCAAATGGAGCATTACAAGAATAAAAGCCTTCAGTCTAATTAATGTTGTGTGATAATGTATTTGCTTGACTAAGAACTGCAGAAAGATGAGAGGCATTTGTGTTTGATGTCTATTATTCCCTTCTGAACTCATGCATGACAAATACAGCTGTGTGTGATTACTTTGGTGCCATGCTCACGGTGAACAATGAGAAGAAAATCACCTTTGAAATGAGCATTTCAGCGAGCTGTTCGTGTTTTATTTTGCGTATACTCTGGTTTTTATCTGCTCTTTAAGAGGAAACCGGAGAAATAAATGTACTAAAATGATACTTTTCCCTCTCTAGGACATCTGCACACCAAACTACTTTGCATATCTTTAAGGTCAAGGCTGCTGCTGACAAAGCTAGCACCAGATTCACCTTTAAGCACTGCTCATCAGAAACATGTGTCAAACTATAGAGTTTATGACTGTAAGCACAAAAAGAGATAAATTGCATGCAAACTGTTGTGACTATTGCTAAAGCTCTAGTAAATGCAACTACCTTTTTACCATTACCAACAAGCACTAAGATAAACTAATAAATTATATTTTAATAGACAGAAAAAGTGAAGAGGTCTCACCTGTGCCCATTGCCTAGGCCTCTGTAGGCCTTCTCCTGGTCTTGCATGCGATTTAGGCTCTGTGCCACTGATAAATATTGGTCATAGTACTTGATGGCCTCCTCAAAATCTCCTAGAGCCTCATAGCAGTCTCCCAAATTTCCATATGCCCTGCCTCGGTCCATTAATGCTTCGTTTCCACTCAGCTGTTGCAGAGTAGCCAGCTGTTGCTCCAGGTAGCCAATAGCTTCCTCCATCACTCCGACATTCATTTTTGTTATGCCCATGTTTCCATAAACTTGTGCCTCCACAACAGGATCCTTTAACCTTCGACCTAGTTCTAGCTGCTCCTCATAGCTCTTGAAAGCCATGGCATATTTTCCAAGAGCCATATAGACAGCTGCTAAGTGGCCATGGGCTTTGCACTCTCCTGACACATCACCGAGCTCTTGGTACACCTCTAGCTCCTGGGTGTGGTAGCCAAGGGCTTTGTCGTATTTTTGAACAAGTCTGTAGGTGGCTCCGAGAGCAGCATAAGCACAGGCTTCCATCCTACGCTCCTTAACCTGAAATGAAAGCAAGAGGGACATAAGTGAATGATTTAAAAATATACAGTAGTTCTTATTTTGTGCGTCAAACTGTTCAGTAATTACCAAAGGTGGGCAGATGAACGCTAGGGACCACTAATGCGCTAATCCGCTTACAGCGGACCTAACGTTTTTGTCAGCGTAACAGCGGAGTGACTAACTTTTATAATTCATAAGCGGATTTGTGCTATTTTTATTTAAAATGCAGTACCGCTAATAACTAATTATCTATCAGTAAAAACGAATAAACTTATTTAGAGGCTCTTATGCTGGCTCCGTAGCTGCTTGTTTTGCCTTTTTCCCCTCCCTCACCGTAAAGAGCAGAGAGGAGGGAGGGTTGGAGGGGGAGCAGAGGGGAGAACAGACACGGATCTACCATGTAGGCAAATGATGCCGTTGCTTGGGGTCCCAAATCAGCAGGGGCCCGGCCCCGCCCCGGCCAGTCACCTACATCACTAACATTGCTCATGCTTGTTAATGTACATTTAACATAAAAATAATTATAGTTACGATGAAAACGATCATTAAAAACGCAATACAAAAACCGGTCGATTTCTGTATCCCCCTACTAAAAATGGACTATTCCATCTTGACATCTTCCGGGTCAGAGGTGAACTCGGGGGCTAATTCTGTGGCTAGCTGGTTGTGCTGGGTTTCTTGGATAAATCCGCAGAGAACCCCGCTGTTTCAAGCCAAATTAACGCGGCCGGAGGATTTTATTGTGTGTTTTGTGTCGACCACTCGACGGTGAGTCGTTAGTTTTATGTATTTTAGTTACTTTTCATTAAATCTGTTGACTACCTATAGAATCTTGACATCTTCCGGGTCAGAGGTGAACTGGACGCTAACTCTGTGGCTAGCTGGTTGTGCTGGGTTGGATAAATCCGCAGAGAACCCCGCTGTTTCAAGCCAAATTAACGCGGCCGGAGGATTTTATTGTGTGTTTTGTGTCAACCACTCGACGGTGAGTCGTTAGTTTTATGTATTTGGGTTACTTTTATGTATAAATGCGGTGGCGACACACCCGTGTATTTGAGATTTAAAAGTGGTCTTAGGGATTAAAAGATCATTCTCTTTTTTGTTAATTTCGTGGCCGAATAGAATATATGTACGTAAAGTATTAAATAAATCCTTTGATTTTTGTAATTTCATCCTTTTAGGATCATTTTAGTTACTTTTCAGTTGGCAGTGTAGTGCAAATATTGCATAACGCTGCCGGCTACCAATTGTCGAATATAAATAGCGGATTAGATTAGCTTCCCCTAATTTTCATAAGACATTTGTGCTTTTGAAATTGTGGACCTAAAAAAATTAATAAGCGTTTTAGAAATTGTGGAACTAATTTTTTGATTAGCGTTGCCCACCACTGGTAATTACATTTATCTGATGTAGTCTTACCTGGTGAGCTAAGGCCAGTTGCTGCTCATAAAACTGAATGGCTCCAGCTACATCTTTTTTACAGACAAATATATCCCCTAAGTTCCCCAGAGCTCTGAAGCGAGCTTGTGCATTGTTCAGGGACTGGGCCAATGATAGCAAATACTTCTGGCACTCCTCTGCCTTGGTAAAATCTCCAAGGGCCTTGAAAGCTAAACCAAGGTTGCAATATGCCTTGGCCTGACTCAACTTGTCATGGAGGTCCTTGGCCAGAGCGAGATCCTGCTCGTAGTATTTGACAGCGTCCTGGTAGTTACCCAAGCAGTAGTGGGCATAACCCAGATTGTGACAAACTTTACCTTCACTCTCCATGTCTTGGAGTTCAGGAGACAGTCTGAGGTACTGTTCATAATAGGGCACGGCTTGAGGAAATTCTCCTCGAGAGCAGTGGAAGTTGCCCAGGTTTCCCAGAGCCCGTGCTTCACTCTGTACATCTCTGAGCTCTCGAGCTATGTTGAGGTGATTCTGGTAATGCTGTAGAGCTCGATCATGAGCACCAAGGGCTTGGTAAGCGACAGCCAGGTTGCCATGGGTGGAGGCCTGTGAAGCCCTGTCATTGACTTCCATGGAGATTTGCAGTTCTTGGCGGTGGTAGCGAACAGCTTGGTCAAAGGCTCCAAGGGCATTGTATGCATTACCCATATTACCATAAGCCCGACCCTGGGCGGCATAGTCATTCAGCTCCTGAGCAATGGCCAGGTGTGTTTTGTGGAGTTTCAGTGCAGTCTCATAGTCCCCCTTCATCTGATGAATAATGCCTATGGGAAAAAGAGAGAGATAAATAGGATGAAGTTAAAGAGCCACTCATGGGAAAATTGGAACTGTGTAAAATTCAAGTGCCTTGTCAGCTCTTTGTGTTAAAAACAAGTCATTTGGTTGTTAAAATATGCTCTCCAAGCCATCTGTTCTCTGCTTACACAACACACTCGCCCACAGAATTATGGTCATTAAAACGTAGTGCAATCAAACAGAGTTACTACAACACCAAATCGACTCTCTTTGAGTGTTTAAACAGTCTTTGATCACTGTCTTCTAGGGATTTCACCAAAATCCACAACTTTTCCACATGGGTGGAAATAAGTAGAGAGAACAAGAGAGGAAGACTGTGGAAGTAAAAATGGGGGAGAGTGAGAATAGTGTATGAATAGCGCTCAGTGAATGACTTTAGAAAGTAATGGATACATGTGGAGAAGCTATAAATAATGGAAAAGCCAGTGCGTTGACCGTTTTATGTCAAACAAAACACTGTATCTTGAAAACTAATAGCTTTACTCCACCAACAGGCAGCTAACTACAGTAGCACACACTTGTTCATTCACCCATTATCCAAATAAATGGATGTGCACACCTTTACATTACTTTGTAATACACACAGTTCAAAACACAACAGACAGCAAAAATACATCACAGCACATCTACTGGAGATCTTCATCTGTCTGAGATTCATTGTTAATCTCTCAATAACTCCTCTCTGAAGTCATCACTTAGCTTTCAGAAATACCAATTGTAACGCTAATATCAAGGTTTACCAAGAGACTAGACAGCATGGTTGCTGAGGGACAGACACAGAAAGCCATCTGAAAGGCAAAAAAACTCAGTCTTCATCCTTCATACAGAGTGATCATCACTGCTTTGCCACATCAGAGTTGACTAATGGCTCAGTAGGATGTGGGAAACAGCCACTGATGGGACACAAGGGAAGGAAATGGTTCTAGAGCCAGTGTGAGTAAAAACTGGGGATGGAGAGGATCACTGTGGCTTGTGGTGAGTATGTAATGGTGACACTGGATTTAGTTACCACCATGCACGTTTTGCCATTTGTTTCATTTGAAGCCTGCCACTTTACAGACTGAACACAGGGTACATAAACATTAGGAATGAAGCTTAGCAGACAGTCTATATGCATGCATATATTTCCATGTTGGCTGAATTAGAAAGCAGCACAATTTGGCCAATAGCAATAGAAAAAAACTTTGGCGCCTACTGTCTGACACATTGAGCTGCAGACTTGATCCATATGTACAAGCCATTTATAGTCAAGCTCAGATCCAGTGCATACACTTGGTAATTGTAATACTTCTTGTGAGTTCATAAAATATAATATTAGCATCATGAGACTTTTAGTCAAGTGTATAAGAGATAAACTGATTTTAACTAAACATGACTCAATTGAACACCTTTGTTGGGAAAACTGTAATCAAAGCCTCTATCTCCAGAATCAAGATGATTATTCAGCATGTAAGATTTGCTGACAAATCGTACTCCATCTGCTGTTTCTTTGCTTGCTTGCAGTCTCAGGTTAACCGTAATACATAAGAGTAATACATCCTGAAGTGGCACTAATCATCAGATATTAAATATATTAATTACATATTAATATTAAAATGCTTGGAGTAAGAACAGAACACATAGAGAAGTTAAATTATCAACAAGAAGATTAGTTTGCAAATCACATAAAAGACTCAATGTGTCTAATCCATGTTGCTGATGCCTGCATGCAGGGGGAAAATGGGTTATAGATGGGACAAACATTTCCCAAACTTTGGACAACCTCTTCAGCTATGCCTTTCTTTGGAATCTGAAGGCATACAGTATTAAGATTCACAGGGGGATGTGTGAAGGGCCACTGACAGCCACAAAGTCACTCCCAAGGTTATGCTTTCCCCAATGGACGCTGATGTTACTGGGGACATAATGCCTACTGATGTATTACCAGAAAGATGTTCCAGGCTGTGGGCTAAAAACGGATCTGGGGCTTGGTAATGGACGCAGGAGTAATGGAGGTGAGTTTAAGGCTGGGGAAGCACAACCAGGTTTCAGGTTGAGGCTTGAAAGTTGCTGCCAAATTTGCCATAAGCCTTAGGCAATGCCTGGAGCCACACTTGAGGCAAAAAAAATGTCTATGCCCCCCACATGTTAAGAGGATTACCAAGCCCTGTGGGAAGAGCATTCCGTAGAACAGTAAATAAAACCATTCCAAACATGACAGTAAATACTGATGCAACACAACATTTGGAACTAAAATAGGTGGAGGTATGGGGTCTAGCTAATGGCATCCAGTCCTAATTAAAATGAACACAAAATGAGTTGGTCTTTTTACTCAAACTCTGATTCCATGTGATGTACTTGACTAAATGAAATATACCTTGTTTGATTTATTTTTACACAGCTTTAGAACAGTATGACTCAAACATCACTTCCTTCAAATACTTTTATACAAAGACCCATCCATCCACCATGACCAAAGATATTAAAAGTATGACAGTGTATTGTCATTTTTCATTACACAGCTGTCTGTACAAACAGGGATATCTTGCAATGATGGCATGGAAATATGGTGGAGTATTTTGAGTAACTCACTCTCTTTTCTCCAAAAATATAGAAGGCTTTGAACTACAATTGTATATGCTGCTGTTGCTGTTGGAGGAAATTAGTAAGAACACAGGTTAGATGACCAGCCTGTTATGAAAAGAAAATATCTATGTGTATTTCTTAATTATACTTTGAAAAAAGATCAACATTGCTATTTACATCAACGTTTAAAAATGTAGGATATGTGTCAGTGGAAATTTTGTTTATTTTACTATGAAAGGATATGTATGAAATACATTAATGGGACCAGAAAGTCACAATTTCAACTCTCCGCCATGCCCACATGTCGGGGTGTCTTTGAGCAAGACATCTAATCCCTAATTGCTCCCCGGGCGCTTACATAGCTGCACACTGCTCCACCTGGATGTATCTCAGGTGTGATAGGTAAACATGCAGAGAACTAATTTCATCATTGTATGGGAACAAACAATGATGACACATAGCACTTTATTTTTAGGGCTTTGATAGAAAACCCATTGAGGATAGACAATCTTCACATTTTACCCCATCAAGGCTGGTTTAGTACATCTAATAATCTTTGTATTTCCATAATAAAATTGCTTGACAATATCAGTAGGAATGCGGTTTCCAATTTCTTTGACTGAGAACTTGAAAAAAGTCATGTATTTAGAAAATTATTCCTGCCTAAACTGCAACACTGACTTTGATTAAGCAGATCAAAACATCCCTTCTTTAAACATGAATTCAATTATTCTTCTACACAGACTAAACTCAAACAATAAATGTCAAATGAGATGCTCCATCTTAACAAGTTTCTGGTTTCCTTTGAGGGGTCAAGATAACCAATGGATCTCTAGATCACAGGAGAAAACACTGAAGGGAGATTTCAAATAACGTTTGAGCGGAAAGACTTCATAGGCTTAAGATTTTAAGTCTCTGAGCTGCATCTTAGATACATTTACCACTCAATAGTGTATTTTTATCTGCTGGGTAAAGCATTAGGCTGAAGCTGCAAAAAGAAATGGGCAGAGCTGGAAGGGGTCAGGGCTTAAGGTATCAAATATTCACCTGCAGATGCAGACATCTCCTACCGCCTGACTGACAGGGAGACAGGAAAGAGGAAGATTAAAAGAGGAAAGTGTGTGGATAAATGGTTGATTTCTCAGTGGGTGGTCTGCTAGTGGCAACACACAAAGTCTTCCAGCTGATCTGCAGTCCTTCTGACTCTTACTGACCTTCACCCTTCCTTCTGCTCACTAAACCACCAGTCGCTGTACCATCGACACTCACAATATCTGATTCCACCTAAAGAAAAATTTTCAGTCCAAACTTTTTGTTGCGCTGCACCATCCCCTGCAGATTGTATTTCATGCTGAATTTGCAGATGCTCTGAGAAAAAGGGCACCGTTGCTTAGTTTAGAAGAATAGTGCAGCTCTTTTGGTTCATTTAATAGCTCTGCAGTGAGCAGAATAAAAGCTGCATACGGCAAGCTACACCTTTGTAAAGATAAAGAGTAAAAGTCTACTTTAAAGTGCCTCAAGTCCCGTCTCTGGCTCAGTCCCCAGAAATTACGGTGCTGGGATTATGGCGGCCAAGGAAGGGAAAGTGCAGAGTGTCTGCTGCTTTTCCAACAAATAGAAACTTGAAGCCTTGTTAGAGAAATCCTTCAGCTTGGCCAGATATTTTTAAAAACAGAGTAACATCAGACTGGCATGGTACAAAATTTCACTATCTGTTATCAAACTACCATCACATTTGCCTATTTCCCACCTGTTGGTAAACTGTTTCATAGCTTTTTATAGGATGTTGAAGATGTCAACAACCTGAGAAAAGTGCACTTTTTGTGTTAACTCTTCCTTGCTTTTGCTGTCTCCTTGTCCTAGCAGGATTCCTTCATTCATCCTGTCTGAACAACTAAGCTCACTAAATTCCACTGTAAACTCACGTCTCTTAGGCTCCCTTTCCTAGTCAGACTAATAATACATCCAGACTCACTGCTGTTTCCAGAGGCTTAAGAGCAAAACTGAATAATCTCTATTCTTCAGTGCTCCAGGCAAGTCTGGTCTCTGTATGTGCTCTGCTCTAGCTGTGGGCAGTTTAAAAATGTCCCAGAAAAAAATGGATTCATGTCTAAACAACCACGATGCAGTGATAAGGACAACACAGTGGTAACTAAAATATATACTGTACATTTAAGGGATACTCATTTTCTCTTCAACAATATGGTCATCCAGTAAGTATGGACACTCAGTGACACAATGTTTATAATGTTTGTAATTTAACAGCAGAACTCCCAGGATATTTAAACCAGTACACAAAGGTGGGCATATGAACGCTTGGGACCGCTAATGCGCTAATCCGCTTACAGCGGACCTAACGTTTTTGTCAGCGTAACAGCGGAGTGACTAACTTTTATAATTCATAAGTGGATTTGTGCTATTTTTATTTAAAATGCAGTACCGCTAATAACGAATTATCTATCAGTAAAAACGAATAAACTTATTTATAGGCTCTTATGCTGGCTCCGTAGCTGCTTGTTTTGCCTTTTTCCCCTCCCTCACCATAAAGAGCAGAGAGGAGGGAGGGTTGGAGGGGGAGCAGAAGGGAGAACAGACACGGATCTACCATGATGTAGGCAAATGATGCCGTTGCTTGGGGCTCCCAATCAGCACTCATGCTTGTTAAGCACCCTAAGTGGTGAAAATATAATAAATCTCCTGAAAATTTATATGACTGTATAGCAATGATTATGGAGCAAAATTGATAACGTGGGCGAGTGCTAGCACGGGGGTGCAAATAGTAGAGCTGTTGCCTCTCAGTGAGCAAGTCCCCAGTTCAAATCCCGGTTCGGGGGGGCTTTCTGAGTTCAGTTTGCATGTTCTCTCTGTGCATGCATGGGTTTTCTCCGGGTACTCCAGTTTCCTCCCACAGACTGAAAACATGCATGTTAAGCCCCCAGTATAGCTCTGCGTACGTCCGTGCACGTGTCCGTACGTGTGTACTGTACGCAAAGAGTTCAGCCCTATACCCCTGCATACGTTCTCGCGTACATTGTCGCGTTTTTGCACCAAATTCTTGACGTCATTTGAGCAGCTGCAGAGCAGCTCCAGACAAGGAGCGTTTACCTACGGGACAAATTGAGGTCACTGATTGGTCATTTGCTGACACACCTACTGAATTGATTGACAGGTTGGGGGGGGAAAGGGCGAGCGCTGGCAGCTCCAGCCGCAGCGGTGTTCTGTGTTTATATGTTAATAAAAAGTTCTAAAAAAAAAAAAAAAAAAAAACAGGGAGCGCTGGTCATGCAGCTCACACATCAGACCAGCACACCAGGAAATCTCCAGAACCTCCCGCAGCTGGACCTGAGTTTAATTCGCTTGTGACAAAGTCATTCATTTCTCATCATTTCAGTTATGGCGTCAACGGAGGAGGAAGTGATCACTTGCCTTTTGGCAAAAAAAAACAAAAGAAAAGGCCAGATCAGAGATAAAGAAGGGGAATTTAATACACTGGTGTTGCATACAAAACAGTCCGGCGCCGGGCAATTTATTGTGCGACACCGCGTTTGCGTTCGTGGTCGTAAAATTTGAGCTTTGCGCGTACATGCCCTGCGGGGGTACGCTTGTACCTCTGCGTAGTACGTGTGTACCTCTGCGTACCTCTGCTTACGTCCGTATGCAGAGCTATACTGGGGGCTTTAGACTGATTGGTAACTCTAAATTGTCTCTAGGTGTGAGTGAGAAAGTGAATGGTTGTTTGTCTCGTTTGTCTCTCTGTGGCCCTGTGATGGACTGGAGACATGTCCAGGGTGTACCCCGCCCCTCGCACAATGATTGCTGGACATGGGCACTGGAGACCCCCGTAACCCAAAATGGAAGAAGCGGGTAAACGATAATGGATGGATGTATAGGCCCAGTGCTGGTCCCAAGCCAGTAGGGGGTGAGTCCCCCTCTGACCTGGATACTAGTGGTGATTCAGTTTTTAAAAAAAAAATCTTACACCCATCATACGCTTTCAGCTGTTATAACTGGCCCTCCAGATCCAGAGGATTGATGTTAGGTTGGAGTTGATATCTGAGCTGATCCATACATATTTTATTGGGAAAAGAAATGTGGACCTGGCTGACCAAAGAAGGAGCTCACCATGATGGTTAGTCCACAATTGCATGCTTTTGTATGGGGGAGTGAGGGTATGCCTGGTCTTGTTGAAAAACTGTACAGGGACATGTCTCAAATTTGCAATGGTGTATTATCTGGGTGTCCAACTACTTCTTTAACAAGTCTTCAGTTAATCCAAAATGCTGCTGCCAGAGTCTTAACTGGAATTATAGGAAAGCTCATATCTCTCCAGTTTTAGCCTTTGGCTCCCTGTCAAGTACAGAATTGAATTCAAAATCTTACTTCCAACCAACAAAGTTCTCAACAACCTAGCTCCATCTTACAAAGAATATTCGAGATCTTATTTTTCCATATTTTCCTAACAGAACACTTGGCTCTCAAACTGCAGGCTTACTCGTGGTCCCTAGAGTTTCCAAAAGAAGAATGGGAGGAAGATCTTTCAGTTATAAGGCTCTTCTCTTGTGGAACCAACTTCCAGTTTCTGTCCTTAAGGCTGACACATTGTTCAGTTTTAAGACTGGGCTTAAGACTTTCCTTTTTGATAAATCATATAGTTAGGGTTGGCTTGTCATGCTGCCTTAAGCTTGGACTACTAGAGGAAAAATTGACCTCATTTAATTAAATGAATTGTTAAAATTGACTAGTTTTCATTTGATACTATTTCTATCTTATGATTCTTGACCTGCCAATGTGTATCTGTTCCTCTCAAACCCAGCTGGTTGAAGCAGATGACCGCTTGCCCTGAGCCTGGTTCTGCTAAAGGTTTCTTCCTCATGAGGGAGTTTTTCCTTTCCACTGTCGCCTTCATGCTTGCTCAAGATGAGAGTTCTGTGATGGAGTTAAACTCAAAGCAGTCTGCTCCTCACATAAATAATGTTAAATTATTATTTTTATATATAACAGTTTC